>PVJS01007569.1:0-55649 GCA_004027185.1 Glis glis | reverse complement strand
TGGTCAGAGGAGAGGGGATCCCTTGTAACTTTTTTATTTGCGGTACTGGGGATTGAACCCAGGGGCATTCTACCTCCGCGCTACACCCCCGGCCCTATTTTTTATATTTTATTTTGAAACCGGGTCTCACGAAGTTGCGGAGGGCCTCACTAAGGAGAGAGAGAGAGAGAGAGAGAGAGCTGAGGCTGGCCGCGAACCCCGATCCTCCAGTCTCCGCCTCCCAAAGTACTGGGATTACAAGTGTGCACCACCACGCCCGGCTTAGCAATTTCTTGTAGATTATTTGATATCCTCATTGCAATCTTCTTCCAGAAAAAAAATTGAAGTATAAAGATGTAGAGTCTAGTTCAACTCTTTATTTTTCTCCTCTGCAATCGCTAAAGAAATATCCTCCTCTTTCATTGAAATATTAACCATGCTGGGCATGGTGGTACCTGTCTGTAATCCCAGTACTTGGGAAAATCACAGTTTAAAAGGCCAGTCTCAGCAACTTAGCAAGACCCTCAGCAACATATTGAGACTCTGTTTCAAAATAACAAGGGCTGGGGGTGTAGCTCAGAGGTAGAATGCCCCTGGGTTCAGTTAAAAAAATGTTAATCATGTTCATACATGTAAGTAAAATTAATTAAACAACTGAAAAATTCAGTACCACCGCTCCCACTTGAGTTTTAGTCCCTAGAGGCAACTACTTTTAACCACATATATTTTTAAATTTTCATATTTAAAGGTGATTATGTTGTTATTTCTTGGGTTTTTTAAAATTTATTGGTGCATTGTAATCATACATCTTGATGAGTTATAGGGTGCACACATCACTCATTTAGCCCTCCCCAATTCCCACCCCATTCCCTCCCCCTTCCTCCTCCTCATGCTCAGCATGTGATTGACTTTGATAAGTTTGTATATGTACATCTTGTACATCCCCCCCCATCTCCCTCAGTCAGGTCGCCTTCTTCACTCATCTAAGGTTTCTCCTTCTTTGTCTGGAGTCCCTCCTATGCCCCATTTTCTCCCTAGCTTCTGCATATTTAGTGTCTTGATTCTGTGCTGTACTAGAATTTAGGGTTTTTTTTCTCATTTTTTTCCCCCTAGGATGATTCTTGTTTTTTGGAAACAAGAATCTCCACTGGTTAGGCCTTTCCTCTCTCCTTCTTGCCCTTCATTTTTTCCTTCTTTCCTCTCTCCATTCCCTCCTTCCCTACCTTTCCTTTTCCTTCCTCCCTCCCTCCCTTTCTTCCCTCCTTCCTTTCTCCTCTTTCTTTGCTTTGTTTGCTGCATTGGAGTCCATTTCCTGCTTATCCATTTTTCCTTTGTTATTCATCATCCCTCCTAAGAATGAAGTAATGTGCAGGAGGTAGATTTTCTTATTCCATAATTTTTCTATGCTTTTAAAACTTATAAATATGCACACATATTTGCATACAAATATACACACAAATATGCAGACAAAGTTGTATGATGATTTGCTGCTCTGCTGCCCATCATCTGCCACTTCCCTGATAACAGAAAAACGTTCTGTTTCTGTGTTGTCTCCTCCTTCTCCATCCCCACTGATGTTCTCTTTGGAGCTACCTTAGCTCCTGGCATGAGGTGTGGCCATGTGGACCGTAGTAGACCTGTTGAATCTGGTGATCAATCTGGGTGTGACAGTGATTGCTTTAGGAATGCAGAAAAGCAAATTCCTTTTTCCTGAACTTGGGGGAATATGGTTCAAAGTCATGAACAGCAATCACACTATCACGTGTCACTGGATCTTGATGGTAACACTGAGCCAGAAGTTGGAAAATGACCAGTACCTGGAGACAGAGTTCAAGCCCAGGATCAAGCTGCATTCAAAGTACACAGATTTTTAAAATTTTGTGTGAACCAATAATTTCTCAATAATTATTTAATTTAACTTGGGATAAGTTTTCTTTCATCTATAACTAAAAGCCTCTGGTTATTGTGGGAGATGAAAGGTGGCTGCAAGCTCCTTTACTGACAGTGTGAATCTCTGTGCCCTCCCTACCCGCTTGAATTCTGGAGGGTTCTGTGGTTGCTGTGCCTAATAGAAAATGGCAGGAGAGACATTGTGCTCATCTCTGGGCCCACAGGTGTTCCATATCTTTCCTCTTTGAACTCACTCCCTGGAACCTCTGATACATCATGGAAGAAGTTCAAAGACTCCAGGGCTGCTACACTGAAGTGGCTGTGGACACAGGAGGCACTGTGCATGTGACTGGCGCTTTCTTGGGTTCTTCAGACTAGCTTGTGCATCTGAGACCAAATCCATAGGGAGTAATTACCCAAGTACCACTGAGTGGCCACAGCATGCTCTGCATGGAACCGAGGAAGCGTGTAGCTGAACCCCGACTAAATACTTGATTCTTACCTTTGGTAGATACACTAAAGTAGTTGTTATTTTATACAGCCAGGTTTGGGGGTAACTGGTTATGCAACAATATGTAATTTGAAAAATAGATTTAAACATTTACCTCTTAAAATATAGTTAATTATTGACCTATTGTTAACTAACTTAAAAATATTGTATATCGCCATATTGCTAGGGTTGAAAGTAAGAAAAAACTTTTCTTTTGCAGGAGGAAAGTGAGAAATGAGCTGAAAGAGTTCTCATTTGAGAAGTGAAAATGGTACTTGTTTTGTAGGTGTGAGCCGTATCAGGACAGTGTCTTCCGAGCATTGCAATTTTAATCAAATTATCCAACTTGCTTGGTCCTGGTTCTTTAGAGTTAGTAAGGTATACCCTGCCTAATACACACGTAAAATATATATATATATATATATATATATATATATATATATATACATATAACAGATGTTACAGATAACATTTTTTGCTCTGTTTTGTGCATAATGTACTAAGTGACTTGAAAGTAAACCCTAAAAGTATGATGGTATTACAGAAAGTCTATGATAAAGAGAGTGCCCTGAAACTTTTGGAGGGTACATTTCAGAAGGTGTCTATTAAAAACAAATAAAAGCAAACCCGCCTTTCCTTTATATCCACGTTTTATATCATTCCCTGCATTCCTCCCTTACTGTGAATGAGTGGGTAAAAAGAAATAGGACTATAGGCCAGGCGTGGTGGTGCACGCTTGTAATCCCAGTACTTGGGAGGCTGAGACCAGAGGATCCGGGTTCGTGGCCAGTCTCAGCTACTTAGTGAGGCCCTCCACAACTTCGTGAGACCCTGTTTCAAAATAAAAGATAAAATATAGGGCTGGGGGTGTAGTTTAGAGGTAAAACACCCCGGGGTTCAATCCCCGGTACCGCAAAAAAAAAAAAAAGAAAAAAAAAGAAATAGGACTATAGACCATCTTTCATGAAGCTCTAAATTTACTTAAAAAACAATGTAAAATAAGGTGCATTGAAAATTGCTTCAATACAATTAAAATTTAATAAAGTTAGAGCTGCTGTTCATTTAGTTATTTCCTGATGTTTTATAAATATTAAATGATGGTTTATTCCTTTATTTTCAGAAGAAGCTAATTACAAACATTGCTGTCGTCTGGAAAGAGTCACTGACCGGCCTCTGCCTTCCTTTTGTCCTTATGGGAGAACGTTTTCCCTGACATCTGCTTGATTTCCCTGATTGCTGCTTGATTTCATTTCTTTTCCTGCTTTGTGACTCAGAAGCCTCCTTTCAATGAAGCAGTTTTTCACATTATAACTTCCCCAGGTTTCTGTCATAATTTAAGCCTATCAATATTTCCTTTTTGATTTTTTTTTTTTGGCAGTACCAGGGATTGAACCCAGGGGCATTCTACTTCCAGGCTACACCCCCCAACCCCTATTTTTTATTCTTTATTTTGAAACAGGGTCCCACTAAGTTGTGGAGGCCTCACTAAGTAGCTTTGGCTGGCCGCGAACCCGGATCCTCCGGTCTCAGCCTCCCAAGTACTGGGATTACAAGCGTGCGCCACCACGCCCGGCTTCCTTTTTGATTTTTTAGCCTAAAGCATTACATCCAAACATCTTCCTTCGTGAGGCTACACTAAGAGTTCTTGATAACCCTGTTTCACTTGCTCTTTCATAGAGGGCTTGTGGACCATCTGAATTGGAATCATTCTCAGGAACTTGTTAAAAATGAAGATCTCAAGCATTTCATTCACAAGATTCTAATTTAGTAGGGCTAAGGTAGAACTCAAGGATCTGCATTTTAAATAAGTGCCCTCCTCTGGAGATTCTTATGCATATCTGCAATAAATATGAGACTCATTGGTAATATATTATAACCAATATATATTTATTTGTCATAATATGTATTATATTATTACATATTACATATCTATTATTTGTATATATTATTGATAATATATATCATTACAAATACATATATGTATTTATAGACAAAATGAAGTGGAAATAGAAATAATAATTTGATTAGTTTTAAAAGAAATTTTAGTATTCAGATATCTCTTCTTAGAGGATTATGGGACTCATTTTATTCCAAAATGGCAAAAGCTGTATTTGTTTTCCTGCATGGCTAGAGCAGTGGATTAGGATCTCACATTTGTAATTATTTAAATAGTTGTTCTCATTTGGGAGGTTTTACAATGTGTCACAAAATCTTTGATATTTCTCCCTGCAAAAGTAGCAAACCGATTCCTTCCCTCTGCTGAATTTGGGTGACACTTAGTCTTTTCTAAGAAACATAACGTAGTGGAGGTGGCAGCGTGTGATTTCTGAGGATAGATAAAAAAGACAGTGTGAATTCTACCCTGAGCTCTCTTCCCCTCTCATTCTGGGGCAAGCAGGCTGCCATGTTGTCAGGATACTCAAGAGCTCTGGTAAGAGCTTGGATAGCAAGGAACTGAAATCTCTTACTACCAGCCAGCCTCAGCGTGTCAATCAGGCGAGTAAGCTGTCTTTAAGGTGGGTGTCCTCAAAGCCTAGACAGAGAGTCAGATGAATTCAGCGCTGACTGAGATCTTGACTGTGATCTCATGAGAGATACTGGATCAGGCTGTGCAGCCAGACCACATCTGTACACCTGACATTTACCTTGTATTCACCGGAATCTTTTTGCTAGCCCCATAAACTAAATTGCTATGCTTCTTCTCAGAAGTGGTACATTTCTGAAAAAGACATTTTTAACAATAATACTACTCAGTAAACTTATATGAGAAATTTGGATATTTTTCTTATGTGTGATTTATTATTTTATTGAACAAATGGTAATTGAAACCTACTAAGTACAAGGCACTATTTTAGGAACCTGGGATATACCCATCAAAAAATGAGACAAAAAATCTTTGTTCCAAGGGAACTTACATTTCAGGACTAGTTATGAATTACTTCTTCAATAGAATGCATTGAGGACATACTATGTATATGTAGAAATAAGTACACACACAGGCCAAATCTTCACTTAAGCGATGAAATAGCTTCCACATGAATGCTTTTTTTATAATCTCAGTTACTTTCAAAATGAACTTTTAGACAATTGTTACATCAACTAAAGTATATAATGACAAAGGTAAATTAAGATTAGTGATTTTTTGTGTGTGGTGCTGGGGAGTGTTTTAAATGGCCTTAACTTGAAAAAATAGTGTCACATTTTTAAAATAGAGAAATCTCAATTGCTTTCAATTTTGTATTTTTACATTTTACATTTTAGCTTTCAATGTAATTGTATTAATGGCAGGTGTGAAATGTTGTTTTACTTTAATATTATAAACACTACTGAAAGAAGTATCTTGTACATTGGACTTTATTTCATTAGAATTAATTTTTGAGTCATTAAGAAGCAAAATATGTAGACACATATGCCCTTGCTAGGTATTTCTTTTTTTTTTCTTGCTAGGTATTTCTATGCTACTTTCTCAACAGACCATGGTACTAAGTCTCCATGCTATTAGCAATGGAACCTCACTGAACACAGGCAAGTCTTTCTCTCTTTAAAATATCATTATTCCTTCATCACATAGCTGAAGGGCTGGCACAGAATAAACACATAAAATGATTTGCTGAGTGGATGAATAGATACAAAAGCACCAGTTTCCATTTCAATTTAGTGTCTATTCCACTGCCATTACCATTTTCCACAGTGATGTTTTCTATTTTCTCTAAATTTAAAATATTTGGAATTCTGATATTTTCCAGATCCATCCAGACTTTGAATATGTTAATTTTAATTTTTAGTATTTTAATTATCTTGAAATGTATTTTTATAGATGATGTCAACCTCATTATTCCTCATTTGTCTTTCTTCTGCTATAATTTCTATAATATTTTAATTTTTATAATTTTAATACATAATTTAATCACTACTACAAATATTCTCCTTTCTGCTTTTATTTTAAGTATATTTCATATATTCTTTAAGATATATCTTATAATCATTTTTTCTTTCTTTTTTTTGGCGGTACCAGAGATTGAAACCAGGGGCATTCTACCTCTGGGCTACACCCCCAACCCTATTTTTTATTCTTTATTTTGAAACAGGGTCTCGCTAAGTTGCGGAGGGCCTCACTAAGTAGCTGAGGCTGGCCGTGAACCTGCGATCCTCCTGTCTCAGCCTCCCAAGTATGGACTACAAGTGTGCGCCACCACGCCCAGCTAGAATCATTATTTTAAATCCCATGAAAATGTATTCAGATTTTATTTGATTGTATTAAGTAAATAGATTATTTATATCCTAGCATCTTAAAACATTGTTTTGTTTATCCAGCCAGTCTTTTTCAACATACCTCAAAGCTTCTATTTCATTTTTATGTAAACTGTGCATATTTGTTGATACTCTGCTTTATATTTCTTTTAGTCAACTTCAATATAATTTTAATGGCATTTTCTACATAATGAATTTAACGTATAAGAACGTGTTTTCTTTTATATTTTAGCTTCTATCTGGTTATAGAACACTTTTATTACTTCAAAGAAGATTTTCAGATTAATGATAAAGTATTCTTAGAAAGTAGACAACATAATCATATGCATATATAGAAATCATTTTTATGATACTATGTTTGCTAGGTAATTCTAAAAATCATATTTAGTTGTAGCAGTTATAGGAAATGCTACTGTGACTATTTAACAAAGGATACTTAAAATACTCCAGTAAATACAATTTGTCTGAAATAGATTTTTAAAATTCATTTTAAAATCATTTCCATTTTTTTAATCATTTGTACCAGTTTGTGTTTAGTCATGACAAGGTCATGAGCTTTCAGCTAATGTACAACCAAAGTTAGCTATATATTAAAATAATACTTAAAGCATTTTAACAATTAAATAGAACTGCACATAGTTTGCCAAAATCTATCACTTATTTATATGAAATGACTTCATCTTAAATGTATGCATTCTATTATCAAAATTTGAAAAAGATCCAAAGTGAATCTCTTATATATAGATCAATTGTATATTTATAAATCAATATTTTCTTCTCCTCTTTGTTATATAAGTAATTAGTTTTATTACATTTCCATTTACTATATCACTATTATCCGAAAATGAAAGAAAAAATGGTCAATTAAAGATATCAGTCATCAAATTGTGTCTTAAATTTTTCTTGTCTATTTTTCCAGAGAATTTCAAATGTACAACACAGGAGAAAAAAGGGTGTAATGATCTCTTCATTCATCCCCGGCAACCACCAAGCCTCGTCGCTCCTGCTCCACGCACTTTTATGCCTGTAGTACTTTAAAGTAATCCCTCGTGTCATATCATTTCACTGTAAATATTCTAGTGTGCATAGCTAAATGATGAAAACTTTGGAAAAATAAACACAATATTATTGCCCCAATAAAATAATTGGCAATTAGTCATTAATATTATCGCATATTCATTAAGTGCTTTGATTTTGTCTATTAAAGGTCAGTGATATGTACAAAGCTTCCCTTTTTCTTTCCTTCCTTTCTGCCTTCCTGCCTTCTTGCCTTCCTGCCTTCCTTCTTTTCAACAAAGGAGCCAAAAACAGTCTCTGGAGAAAAGATAGCCTTTTCAACAAATTGTGCTAGGAAAACTGGTTAATCATATGTAGAAAAGTGGAACTAAACCCCAACCTCTCACCTTGCACAAGAGTCAGCTCAGGATGGTTAAAGGATCTAGAAATTAGACCAGAGACTTTTCAACTACTGGAGAAGGAATAGGACCAACTCTTCAGTGCATAAGCACTAGTAGAAACTTCCTCAATAAGACACCCAAAGGCCAAGAAATATTTTTGGCTTCTAAACTGTAGGCTCCTCCCCTTCCTCTCCACTCATTTATTGAAGAAAGTGGGAGTAAATGTAGCTTTAAAAGCAATGCTATAGCTGGGTATGGTGTTACATACTTGTAATCCCAGTACTTGGAAGGCTGACACAGGATCGCAGGTTCAAGACCTGCCTCGGCAACTTAGCGAGACTCTTAGCAACCTAGAGACATCCTATTTCAAAACAAAAGATAAAAAAAAAAAAGGGCTGGGCTGGGTGTGTTGGCAAATCCCAGTACTTGGGAGGCTGAGACAAGGAGGATTGCAGGTTCAAGAGCAGCCTCAGCAACATAGCGAGACTCTCAGCAACCTAGACAGACCCTATTTCAAAACAAAAATAAAAAGGGCTGAGAGCATAGGTTGGAGGTAGAATGTCCCTGAGATCAATCCACAGTCACACACACACACACACACACACACACATATGGCTGGGGGTAGAGTTCAGAGGTAGAATGTCCCCGGGTTCATTTTCCAGACAAAAAATGAAAAACAATGACAAAATATAGTTCAGTGGTTAAGCACCCCTGGATTCAATTCTCAGAACTGGAAAAAAGTGTATTTTCATTTTGGGCATTGATTTTTTTAATTTGGTTCTATTAATTGGCCATTTATTTAATATTTTTGTTATAATCGATACAGCTCAAATAAAATATTTAACCATTGGATTTTTATATTTGTTTAAAATATAATTGCCTTTCGTTTGTATTCTAATTTTACATTTTTAGCATGCATGTGCTGTAATATTTACGTAGGCAAATTTGCTGATCACATCCTTTGTGATTTCTTTCTATCCCTTCTAAGTTTAGTAAATTGTCTCTTTCCCACAGTTTAAAAAATATGTAAATTCTCTTAGTCAGTTTTTTATGGTTAACTTTGTAATTGAGCTTTTTAAAATAGATTTTAGTTTTTACAGCAGTTTTAGGTTCACAGCAGAGATTTCCCATATACTCCCTAACATGAACATGTTTGGCCTCTTCTATCATGAACATTCCCCATAAAATTGGTATATTGTTTACTATTGATAAAGCAAACCAACACACCAACCAATGTCCATAGTTAACATTAAGATTCACTCTTGAAGTTGTACATCTTCTCTATTAGTTCAAATGTGTAATGACATGCACCCACCATTATAGTATCATACAGAATAATATGACTGTACTAAAAATTGTGTGCTGCCTAATCATCCGTCCTCTACTCCCTCCCTCTCACTCCAATACCCCACGAAACTCCTGGTAACCACTGATCTTTTAACTATCTGTTTGGTTTTGCTTTCTCCAGACTATTATATAGTTGGAATCATATAGGGTGTAGCCTTTTCATATTGCTTCTTTCACTTATAAATATGCACTTAAGTTTCTTCTATGCCTTGGGAGGCTGGGACAGGAGGATCACAGGTTTGAGACCAGCCTCAGCCACTTAGTGAGACTCAACAACCTAGCGAGACCATGTTTCAAAACAAAAAATAAAAAATAAAGCTCATTTAATTTTGTGCTGAATAATATTCCATTATCTGAATGTGCCACAGTGTATTAATACATTCACTAACTGTAGGATGTCTTTGTTGCTATGAAGTTTTGACAATTTTTATTTGTACTTATTTGAAATTATTATTTGTAATTATTTATAATTTCATAATTACAAATAATGTTTTACATCTTCTCATATATGCATATCTGTCATCTGCATATATTCTATGGTGAAGTGTCTATTAAGGTCTTTGACCCATTTTAAATAAAATTGTTTTCATATCATTGAGTTTTAAGGGTTCTATGTGTATTTGGATAACAGTCCTTTAGCAGATGCGTTTCTTGCAACATATTTTCTCCTAGTGTGTGCCTTGTCTCATATTCTCTTGACAATTTTGCAAAACAGTTTTTAATTTTAATGAAATTCAGCTCACCATTTAATTCTTTCATGAAGCATACCTTTGGTGTTGTATCTAAAATGCCACAGCCATACAGCTAGGTTTTCCACAATGATATCTTTTAGAAGTTGCGCTGTTTTGCAATTTATATTTCGGTCTATGATTGATGTTGAGTTAATTTTTTATGGAAACCATAGCCTGTGTGTCTCGATTCATTTTTACGTGTGGACGTCCAGTTTTTCCAGCATAATTTGTTGAAAGGATGATTTTGCCCCATTGGATTGCTTTGGCTCCTTGGTTAAAAATCAGTTGGCACATCTGGTATTTACCTGGGTCTAGTTTTGGGCTCTTTGTTCTGTTGCATTGGTCTCTTTGTCTATTCTTTTGCTAACTCCAAACCATCTTGATTACTGTTGTTTTATAGCAAGACTTGAAGTCAAGTAGCATCAGTCACCTTCTGTTGTTCAATATGAGGTTGGCTATTCTGGGTCTTTTGCATCTTTTTGTAAACTTGAAAATCAGTGTATTGACATTTACAAGCTAACTTTCTAGGATTTTGATTTGGATTAAAATGAATTAATATATTAATTTGAAAAGAACTGACAATATTGTCTTTCTGTGAATATGAATTATCTATTTATTAGTTCCCTAATATCGTTCATGAGAGTTTTTAGTTTTCTCCATGCAGATATTATACATATTTTGTTGAAGTCAAATAGCATCAATCACCTTCTGTTGTTCTTCAATATGAGGTGGGCTATTAGATATTATACATATTTTGTTAGATTTATAGCAAGTATTTAATTTTGAAAAGTATTAGTGTAAATGTTATTGTGGTTTTAATTTTTTACATTAATTAATTAATTTGTCATCATGTTATACTAAGGTTCCAATAGTTTTGCCTATCATTTTGTATCTAAGTGCAAATATCTACATAGTAATAAAAAACAAAAAATAACTTTAAAAAAAGTGAAAGTTGCTTTGACCTTGTGTTCCTCCCAGAAGTGTTCTGGAGACCCTCAAAGCTCTGCTGGCTACTCTTTTTTTTTTTTTTTTTTTTTGCGGTACCGGGGATTGAACGCAGAGGCGTTCTACCTCCGCGCTATGCCCCCGGCCCTATTTTTTATGCTTTATTTTGAAACCGGGTCTCACGAGGTTGCGGAGGGCCTCACTAAAGACAGAGAGAGAGACAGAGAGAGAGACAGAGCAAGAGCTGAGGCTGGCCGCGAACCCGGATCCTCCAGTCTCCGCCTCCCAAAGTACTGGGATTACAAGCGTGCGCCACCACGCCCGGCTGCTGGCTACTCTTCAAGAGCTGCTACAATGATCAATCCTTGTTAGTTAGTCCTGTCAGCCAACCGCGTAGCATCTTCTTACTTTTCTTTAATTGCAGTTTAAACAATCTTTTTTTCTTTTCGAAAAAAGTATTGTTAGAACTTTTAGTCAATAACAATGAAATTAATAATCCAATTATTGTAAAAATAAGTGACTACTGATTATGGAATTTATCATAGTGTTTTCATTGGAGATCACATTGAGAATATAGGATTCTCTGTTAGTTTTGAAATTAATATATATACGTGTGTGTGTGTGTGTGTGTGTGTGTGTGTGTGTGTGTGTGTTTCTGAAAGCTCACAATGTTTCATGTATTTTCCATTAAAATTTCTAGAATATAACTCCAGGAGGGCAGAAAGCATGTGTTTGATTCACTATCAAAGTCCTGCACCTGTGTTAGAAACGTGATTGAGCCATCTTGCTTATTAAATTCACCAGGTTACTCTGGTCTAGATTGATAGCTTCAGTGGCTTAGGGTATATTCAGGATCCATGCCTCCTCTTCAACCGTTATGTTATAATGGTCACACATTTTACACAAAACTCTGTCAACTGTTAAAATAGTTTACCAAACAAGACAAAAGCTTCATACGGCTTGCTTATGTACATTTGGGGAAGTGCGAACTTTTCTCAGAATTCCAGCCCTATTTCTAACCTCTAATCCCAATGCAACTGATTGACTATGATAAGAAGCCAGGTGCTATATCATACATCTATAATCCCAGTACTTAGGAGGTTGAGACAGTAGGATCACAGGTTCAAGACCAAACTCAGCAACTAAGCGAGACCGTCAGCAACTTAGAACCTATTTCAAAATAAAAAATAAAATAAGGCTGAGGGTGTAGCTCACAGATAGACCACTGGGTTCAAGCCCCAGTAACACACACACACACACACACACACACACACACACACACACTATGATACGATGACAACCTAAAAAACAGGCAAATTTGAGGCTCAGTGTATCCTTACCAGGTATTAATATGGTATTCTCTTAGACTTGGATTATAGCCCCTTTCTTTGCTAATTATTATCAAGAGATCCTGGAAAAATCTCAGATCTAGAAATCAACTTCATATACCTTTAGAATAAGCTTTAAAGTGTGATTATACTCAGAGAAGAGGGAAGATTATCATTGAAAATTATGCTTTCCTTTGGTCATCTTACACACACCCAGCCCTTGCCAATTACAAGGTGCTCCTAGTTGTAAAGAGGACAGGAGAAGGTAGGAAGACCAGAAGAATGAAAGAACATGCTGCAAACAGCAGAAAGAACTTCAACCACTGGGAAAATTAGTAATAAAAGGTGCTGAGAGATTCTCTCGTTTTACAGCCTTTGGGGGGCCCAATAGGTCTAGGGAAACCTGTTCATGTGAAAATAAATTACTGGTCTGGAACTTAGGAATTCTGAAAACCACGATGGAAACTTACATGCTCAATACCCTACTGTAGAGAGCTGTTTGAAGAGGTATTATTTGGAGAGGGTATACATAATTTATTTTAAAACAAGATGGAGAATTTAGTTAGAAAGCCAACAAAGGGACTTTTATGCCACCCTTCTCTTCATCCTCCTAAGAACTTGGGACTAAGGAGGTGACTTAGATAAAAAGAATAAGAGGTATTTTCCTCCCAGCTTTCCACCCCCATTTCAACTGCAGACTGCATCCTCAGACCTGGGCCTTTTATCATGGACCTACAGACTGTGTGTGTGTGTGTATTTGTGTGTGTGTGTGTGTGTGTGTGTGTGTTACTGGAGATTGAATCCAGGGGAACTCTACCTCTGAGATACACCCCTATCCTTATTTTTTTATTTTGAAACAGGACCTCACTAGTTTGCTGAGGCTGGCCTCGAACCTATGCTCTTCCTGTCTCAGACTAAGTACTAGGATTACTGGTGTACTCCACCATACCTGGTTACCTATAGACATTTTATATTCCCCTTGTAGACACAGGTTAAGAATTGGTCTTGGTCTAGTCAGTACCTGGAAGAATGGACTAGGGAAAAGAAACTGCTGTGAGGGCCATGTGCTCACTCACAGGCGGTGACAGTGTGATTTTTCTTGTGAGCTGAGCCCACCTGTTACTAGCTGTTACAGAGCTCCCTGGGAACTGATTTGAGAGGCTAGTCAAGAGCAATGGACGATGCAAGCAAAATTTATTTTTATTTTATTTTGCTCTTTAAAATACACCAGGCAAGGGTGTATAATAAATAAATAACTTGAGATGGACTTATCTGTTTAAAATTTCTTCTACTAATTAACTAAAAGATAAGGAGAAGAAAAGTCAATGAAGAAATCGAATTCATTGCAACTAAAAAATCTTGGCACATGATACTAATTGTTATTTAGAATGTTTTTCCCTGTGAACTTTAGAAGTAAATTGAAGGCATATGCATCATTTCAGAGTGGACCTCAGCATCACTATATCTATAGCTAAGATTTTTTTTTTTGCAGTACTGGAGATTGAACCCAGGGTCATCCTACCTCCGAGCTGCACTCCCCCCAGCCCTATTTTTTATTCTTTATTTTGAAACAGGGTCTCACTAAGTTGCGGAGGGCCTCACTAAGTAGCTGAGGCTGGCCGTGAACCCGGATCCTCCAGTCTCAGCCTCCCAAGTACTGGGATTACAAGCGCGCGCCACCATGCCCGGCTTATAGTTAACATTTAACTTCTTACTTTTTGCTTCTTCTTTGTTTGCATAGGCTCAAATGTGGTCTACACTGTCTAGACCAGTGGAGCACCCACTTTTGCTGACTTCAGTATCTCTTGCCTTCATCTGAGACTTTCTGAAGCAACAAGAATCAAGAATCCTTCATTATAAATTGGATAGAAAAGCTCCTTTTCTGAGAAGGAAAATGACTACTGGCTAAAGTCTAATTAAAATTCTAAATTATGGGCTTCGAAATTCTTAATCACTGGGATTCTCTCTGCTTAGTTGATCTCATTTTCTGTAACATTTAAAGTCAAACACTGTGCTTCCTAAAAGCAAATATATTCACTCTCACCCACGAAAAATTCAGCAGCCTCAAGCCTGGCTCTTACACTCCTATCACTTCACAGCCTCATGCTGGCTCATGGCTCTCCAAAAGTCCCAACACTCTTCCTTCAGTTAAACTTTATTTATAACTCATCCTCACCATGACGACTTCTCTGACTATAGATAGGGTAATCATGAGATTTGTCATCCAAACTGGAATACTTGAATAATAAAGGGACCATTAATAATTATATCAATCAATGACAAAATTCAAAACTGTCCCTTGCAAACCAAGTTAAATACTTACCCTAATTATGAACCTCCTAATTATTTCATAAACCATGGAGCATCATGATATATAGATATATATCTTCTCTCCTCACCCCAACATATATTTCCATCTATTCTTCACTATAACCTTGATTTTTTGAAGATTCAAAGCATTATTTCAATATTTAGATGTATAGTTTTTCCAAATCATTTCCCTCGACCCCCGGCACTATATTTTGGTTTGTTTTTTGGTGACCATTGAATACTAGCAAGTGCATATGCTTTGCATATGCTTTGCACAGCACTATCTACGTATAGATGAAAGGATTTGGAAGAATGAAGGGCTGTGGCACTGGGCATCGTGGCGCATGCCTGTAATCCCAGTACACAGTACGATGGCAGTTCAAGCCTCAGCAATTTAGCCAGATTATCAGCAAACTAGCAAGAAAGACCCTGTTTCGAAATAAAAGGGGGAAGAGGCTGGGGGTGTAGTTTGGAAGTAGGATGACCCTGGGTTCAAGTCCAATATAAAAAAAGGACTTATGGCAAATTCTGGATAAAGACAAGAAGATTTCTTATAATGATGGAAGCCTGGGGGACAATTGGCTAGGGAAAGACCATCAGAAACTGTAGACCTAGGCAAGCAAGGTATTGAGGCTAGAAGCTGCACACTGTTCTATGTGGCTGTGCAAGGATCTAGATTCTGGAGACCAAGCGTTAGCACCACCGTCATTAGCTAGTGCCTGGTCATGCAAGGTTGTTGCAGGATTTCCTCTTTACCACAACCTTGTGGAAGAAATAACTTGAGGTTTGCTGGTGCGTCCACCCTTGTGAGCTGGTTCAGCAATTAGTATATTGTACAACATGGAAGATTCCTAATCCTTAACAAGTAAGCTTACCAGAGGCTTTTTGAATTTAGAAATAAGTTCACAATATTTACTCATATGTTATTTAAATGTCTTTCAAACATTTGGCTGATAATTGGGGGCTTTAAGATGAGTGAATAAATTGCTTCTCTTGCATCAAGGAAAACCTTTTGTAGTTATTCACCAATAAAAATGGACATGGATTTAAAATTGCTTTATTTTTTTTGCTTCATCCTATAAAGGATGTAAAAAAAGAGAAAAGAAAGGATCAGTCTAATCGTTTTTGTTGTTAGTAAATCTGTCAATCAAAGAACAAGTTCCTTTAAGTCCCTTCTTCTCTTATCAGACAGCAATCATATTTATCTCTAGGAGATGATACTACTTGAATTTGGAGTAACAAGGAACTTTGGAGAAATCATTTGCATATCTCAATTCAATTTCTACCTTTCATGTTCAAATTAGTTTTTGTTCTTCCTTTGTTAAATTTTTTTCCTGCTCTCTATAT
Source organism: Glis glis (assembly GCA_004027185.1). NCBI lineage: Eukaryota > Metazoa > Chordata > Mammalia > Rodentia > Gliridae > Glis > Glis glis. Next base: position 39,634 of record PVJS01007569.1, on the reverse strand, counting down.
AGCTCTTATCAATGAGAAATTTCTAGTCCAAATAATGGACCACTTTTGAATGCCATGTCTTTCAGTATATATATGCAGACACATATGCAAATATATACAGATATGCATGCATATGCAAATATATTACACATACACATATTTATACATATCACATATAATTTTGGGGGATGTTACTAGGGATTGAATGCAGATGTAATTCAGAGGTGTTGTACCTCTGAACTACACCCCCAGCCATTTTCTTATTTTTTGTTTTGAAACAGGATCTGAATAGGTTTTTGAGAGTGTTGCTAAATTGCTGATGTTGGTCTTGAACCTGTGATCCTCCTGTCTCAGCCCCCTAAGTACTGGGATTACAGGCATACACTACCACACCCAGTCACAGATATAATTTTGATAGCTCCTTATACTTATAAACAATACACAATTTTGTACAAGGCAGCAATGGCATGATTTTTTCCTTTTTTCTTTGGAATCCCCAAAATGTCTCCAATGGCTATGTTAAATATATATATTTAGTAATAGTTGTTTAGGAAGTAAACTTTGCTTGTAAAAAAATGCACCCAGACAGATTTTGGCTACCATAAGAAAGCAAATATGATATAGGGTTTACTTCTTTTTAATAATATCAAAGAAGGAAATCATAATTATCTCTCTGTTGTCAGGACCAGTGATATATATAGTTAAATATTTACGACTGATGGAAGATTAGAGAATTTATTCTAGAATCATGGAGATAGTTCGGGGGCTAAAAATAAGGTCATCATAAAGAAAGCAACAAACACCTGGCTTATTCTTGTCTCTATGTGATGGAAAGCTATCTGCTATAACTGTCTCTTGCTGTCAAAGCAGCCTAGGGATAAAAGGAGAATACTCCTGGCTTCCCTGTGGGCAATAGAGATGTGATTCTGTTTTCTGATTGGTTCTCTGTGCAATCTGTAGTAGAGCTGGCAATCAACAGTGATGAATACAAGGATGGGCCTGGTCCCAGGCCCACTTTGCAAGATGACTGGCCTAAGAAAGATTATTCTTAAATTGAAGTTCATTTCAATTAAATTGAAATTAAATTCTTAAATTGAAGTTCATTTCAATTCTTAAATTGAAGTTCAATCGATACCAGGAAAAGAATAAAGAAAAACATCGTTTACAACATTTTAGGTTTTACGCATATATAAGGAGTATTTTGGAGATAGGCCAGTGAATTAATTTCTTTGGAGGTATTCTTAAAAATGTATTAAAAATTTTCCCCAATATGGTGTAAGGTCAATTTTGCCTAGAGACTGGGAAATATTTTGAAGATAATTTAATTCTAACCACCCACCTTCATGAAGCTCCTGAATATCTGTGTCTATTATGCATAAATGCAGTATGGTCCTCTTTATTTTGTAAATTTGAGTGTAATTCATGCATTTTAAAAAACTTTAAGAATAAGTAAAATCTGGGTTATGAATTTCTTCCCAAATAAACTGTTTAAAATAATAACAGAATGATGAGATGAGGATGAAATTGACCAAATACAGAATTAAGGTGAAATCTATCTTGCAAAGGCATACAAAAGGCATGCAAAAAATAATGACTGAAATTGGTTTATGGTTTTTTAAAATTGTAAATGAATATATCTGTACTTTTAATGTGTCTGGAGGCTGATAAACACAGCTGTCCATAATGAGAAAGTAGATTACATCATGTTGCTCTAAATAAGACTTCTGATGAGAAATCAGGATTAAGTTGAATCTAGAGGAGAAATTTGTATTTGCTTTGAGAATTTCAAACTGATCTTCCCTAGGGAAAATGATGGCGCATTAAGAGATTTTAATTTGAAATGAGGTTATGGGATTGTAAATTGCTGACAGATATTTAGTAAATGATTTAGTTTTTGTGTTTACATTCCGGCTTAGGAAAGATTTTGGCTTTTTCAGCAAACTGAAGAAATGTCTTCAAAACACATTTAGCTAATCAAAATCAAGTGTCCAAAGAGTGTGGGGGGATAAGCAAATAAATTGATATATTTGAATTATACATTCAAATTCAGCAATAAACCTTCACTATCTGAGCAAATCTCAGCATGTGTTATTTCAGTTGCCATACAATTAATTTATTAGTATTAATTAAAGAACTAGGGACAGTATTTTTGAGCTAGTGTTATAAATCACCATATCAGGCATATTAAAATATTGCTATAGTTCTTATTTCTAGGAGAGAACATTATAGAAAATCCAAGAAGATTTCTTTTTTAAGTGATTCAGTGCATACTCTTTCTGAAAGCATATCAGGATTGAAAAATACGTATGTAAGATTTTGTGTTTATTATACACCCATTAGGAGTGAGCTAAGTAGCTCATGTCCAACTATCTGTACAAAAGGGAAGCCCTCTGGGGGAGATAGATAAAATCGAGAAGGACAACACAACTGACTCCTTTTTTCTTTTGGAGACTTTTCAATGTGATACCTACTATCATACACAATCCCTTTCTCTTCTTTGTGACAAACTCACACAGCTTGCAAAAAATGATTCTGGCTTCATTAGAGAAATACCATCCAAAAGGTTCCTTTCAAAAGCTTTGTGTTTTCCAGCTGAGGACAAGCCTGAGTGCATCCTGCTTTCTATGGTCCCACAATATGTAGCCCAAGACAGACGCCATTATCGTTACAGATATGGCAGGAAAATGTGCTATTTCTTGCTGAGCTGCCTTGTGGACCAGTGTCGCCGGGGAAATACCACAGTCTGGTTTACGGGAAGCTGTCCTATTTTATATGCAGGTACATCATAAAGAGCTTTCTGCTTGGGAGACTAGCTAGAAATACTGTGCTTTCCATCCAGCCAAGATACTCCTTTTTTTATTTCTTCTATAGGAGAAAGAGGCTCACCATATACCTTTCTATGTCCATTTCTAATTTGGAAAAATCCCTTTTTCTCAGATTTCTAAATCTGACACCCTCTCAGCGTTTGTATCCTTCCCCCTTCGCTTCTTCACATAATTTCTTCTGCCCTAAAACCTGTGCAATTAACTTCTGTCACCTTAAAAGCCTTTCTTACAGCACAGTGCTCCAGCTGCTGAAGCATATGTAATTACATCCTACCCTACCTGTCCTGGGGCATGCTAGTTTCATACAATTTTCATATCACCCTTTTTCATTATTCAAGCAGAGTGAAATTTTAAGGACAGTGTGATTAGGCTGAAATTGGAACTATTCAAGGTTTGGCATTGTGTGAAAAAGCACTCTTTCCTTCCTTACGCTGAACCTAAAAAGCTACTGTTAAAAAAATGGTTCAGTCAGCTTGGCACACACACTAGCCACATGTATAGGATCATCAAAGTTGAGACTTTTTGTGGACCCATATAAAGGTTCATTAATATTTTCATGGAGTTTAATCTGGAGGAAATGGTGTTAATGATTTATTGATTTTAGAGATTAATGTAGGTTCAGTCCTAATTTTGGCAATGAGAATAAAGAAAGACACACGAAAGTAGAATATTGAACATCACTTTAAGACATCATTGTACACTGAAAGAACAGAATAAAGGAGTTAGTTATTCTCTCCTTACATTATATATAAACAAACGCTGGCAAAGCAGACATGAACATGGAAAATGAGCTCAATCCATTGTAAATTTGTAACGATTTCCCTAATTTGCTAACCTCCTATCACCATATTTTTTCTAAAATATACCATGATTCAATGCAATCAATAAAATCTTAATATTTTATCTCCCCAGGATTAAAATGGGTTACCAGGAGCATGAAGCTTATCAAGTCATTGTGATTTTGATAATTTCATTTATTGTACCCGAATTGAAAAAGTCAAGCAGTGCGAAGTCTCTAATACTACATGATATGTTCTCTCTCAGCCACAGATAGACCACTTATATAATGGTAAAAAGCTAGGTAAAATAAATGCATATATATATATGTATTTGGTAAAAGTTGGGTATACATACATATTTATAAAAATATACAGAAATACAAAGAAATGATTTAACCCTAAATTCAGGCGGAGTGGTTTCTTCTGAGGAAGATATTGCTAAGGAGGGGAACACAGAACTATTAGAAGGTAATGATAATGTATCATTTCATAAGATAGGTAGTGGTTTCATGAATGTTCTTATTCTTCAAACTATGGATATACTCTATGTACATAGGTGTATGTGTATCTCCCATGAAATCAAAGCAGTTAAAAATATTGGTCCTATCGTAAAATTTTTCACAGGCCTTGTTTTATGACCTCTTGAAAAAAAGTCATTTAGAGCCATTAAGAATCAGGAAAAAATTATGTGTAATATAGATGATAAACTTCAAGGGTTTTTTCTTACTCCAAGTGTAAAATTTCCTGTGACTATGTAATTGACTTTTGCAAAATAAAAACAATAAAATATAATGCAATACAACTCTAAATTCATGTTTGAGAAAATTTGGAAATCTGGGGAAGTAGTTCCTCTATAGGAGCCTGGAAGTGAGTGTTGATGTTTCAATTAGTGCCAATTCACAGCCCCTGAGAGCTGTGGAGAGCGACCATCTGGTGGCCTACTACACACAGAGAAGAGATGAATGTCTCGTGGATATAACTAACTTCCTGACAGATAATTTCGCTGTAAATAAATCCTTAGAACATTTCAAGTGTATATTTATTTCAGCTTTTATTGAAATTGATAAGACAGGTGAACAAATATACATTAAGGAGTTGCTGCCTTTCATGGAACTTAGAGTGACAAGAAGGCCATACAAGGTTCTCAATCATTCACGGAAGAATTGTACAGCCTGGTTTTAAGAGAGACAGTCGCACATTTGGACAGAATAAATATCTGTTGTTCTCTTAGATTAATAATATCTGTTGTTCTCTTAGATTAATATTCCAAAAATCGAATGTAAAGCCCCAAATCATGTGGATTTATTTTAAAGCTCAGCTATAACATTGCAAAAGTTGTAACCCAGCCAACCAGGAAGGCTTGGAGCTAGGAATTTTAAGGCTCATGTTACTCGAGGATGAATATGGAAATATGGTATTAGGCAGCTTGCTACCACGTTCTAAAAATCATTACAACCACAGAAATTCTATTTGGCCCACCAAATCTGCCTTCTCTCAGTTCATCCTTCATAGCATCATTCTAGCTTTTGTGTTTCACATCATGAGGCTAAAGCAAAGGCTTACAAAAGAGTGGAATCCAGTTAAAAATATCAGGTTTCTTTCAAAATTGAGTTATGTGGGAAAAGAATTGATAGAATGACTATATTTAATTAGATCTTCTTAGACTAAATCCCTAATTTGATTAAGCTCACTGGCTAGGATATCAACACTTGGGTTGGTATTTATTTTCTATTTATATTTCAATGCTATGTTTCAAAATAAGCTAGAGGGCATATTGGTCATCTACTGAGTATGTACATTAAATGATCAATATTCTGTCAATTTGTAACATACATTTATTTTTTAAAATTAAAGATATACCCTAGGGTGGATGCCATCTCCATTTTCTAACAAGGGGTTCCAAAGTTATAACTGAAATAGCCGAGTTAATGTTAAAACTCAGTTCTTTCTCACATACTTGTGCTCACAGACATTATGATATTTACCTTGAAGTTTGTATTTGAAAACTTGCATATTTCTAAAGACACTACCTCATCTTTGTGGCCCCCTCCAAAAGTTTAATTTATTATAATAAGTAAAGTCATCATAATACAATCAGTGATATTTGAAAAGTTTGGATGTAAATATAAAGCCATAGGGGCAAATGGTAGCATTGAACTTGGGATGAAATACTCTTACATTGAAAAATTTGCTTTATGTATTAAATTTATTTATAGCTGTATACTTTATATTTAAAATTATATGACTAAATAGTATATTTTTCTAGACCTACTTAAACGATTTAAATAGTATAAAACCCTTTTAATAGCTCTAAAACCCTTCCTGATATATAAATTCTGGAAGCAATGTTATTAAAAAAAATGTCTTTGAGCTGGGCTGAACTTATCTATAGCCTTATTCCTATTATGTAAGGAACTATTATTAAACATTACTATATATTTACCAGAGTTATTTGAAGTATTTTATATGAAGTGGCACTGCTTTCCGAAAAAAATAATAAATTTGTTTTCCAGAAATATATTTATTTCTGTTAAAATCTCTTCAAATATTTTTCTTTTTTTGTTTTTGTTTTTGTGGTACTGGGGATTGAACCCAGGAGCATTCTACCTCTGAGCTACACCCCCAGCCCTATTTTTTTATCTTTTATTTTGAAACAGGGTCTCACTAAGTTGCAGAGGGCCTCACTAAGTAGCTGAGGCTGGCCACGAATCCCGATCCTCCGCTCTCAGCCTCCCAAGTACTGGGATTACAAGCGTGTGCAACTACGCCCGGCTCAAATATTTTTCAATACAATAGCATGCCAATATGAACATTACCTATGAAGCTTTCTCAAAATTGAAGGGACAAAGACTTTTCCAGAAAATAGACCACTAGATCTGTCTTATCAGAAAGGCTAATGGGAGTTCTTCCTGTTGAAATGTAAGGATGCTACACAACAACATAAAGACATAAGAAAATATGAAACTCACTGGTAAATGTAAGTAAACAATATAAAATACCATACCAATTTTAATTTTAGTATAGAAGTTAAAAGACAACATTAAAAATAATTCTATCTGAAATTTTGTTTAAAATTCTACTAATGGCTGGGCGTGGTGGCGCACGCTTGTATTCCAGTACTTGGGAGGCAAAGACTGGAGGATCCGGGTTCACGGTCAGCCTCAGCTACTTAGTGAGACCCTCCGCAACTTCGTGAGACCCGGTTTCAAAATAAAGTATAAAAAATAGGGCCAGGGGTATAGCCTGGAGGCAGAATGCCCCTGGGTTCAATCCCCGGTACCACAAAGCAAACAAACATTTAACAACTAACTTTAGAAGAAATAAAGTTAAAAATTTCTTTAAACCATTCTAAGGAGGAAAGTTTATAGAGAGTTTACAGAGAGTTAAAAATTTCTTTTAAGTCATTCTAAGAAGGAAAGTTTATAGAGACAAATACATTAATAAATAAGATATTTCAATGGCACCCTACTTCTAATCCTAACTCAACTGCAAAAAGTGCCTTTATAAACCAATTAAAAATAAAGAGTTAAATAATCATTTCCCTAAAGAAGACATACAAATGGCTAACAGGTGTATGAAAAGGTGCTGAAAATCAGGAATCATCAGCCAAGTGCAAATTAAAACCACATGAGATAATTAAAAAATATTTTATTAAAATAATTAAAATATTTTTAATAAATAAAAATAAATAGAATTTAAAAAGTAAATTCATTAAATTATTAATAATTTAAATGATCATTAAATTATATTTAAATAATTATTTATTTAATAATAAATATTTAAATAATAGTTAAATTATTAAATTGTAAATTTAATTAAAATTAACTAGATATTTAAATAATCATTAAATTATTAAATTATAAATTTAATTAAAATTTAATAAATAAATAAATAAAATAATTAAAATAATTTTTATTAAAATAATTTTATTTAAAAAATGACAAGTATTGGTAAGGGTATAGAGAAATCAGAAGCCCAGCTGGAAGCCTCCTGTTGGTGGGAATGCAAGCTGGTATAGCCACTGTGGACAACAGTATGAAGCTCCTTAAGCAATTAAGAATAGAACTGTCATATGACGCAGAGATCCCATTGCTGTATTTACCCAAAAGAATTGAAATTAGGATATCCAATTATATTGCCAATCGTAGTATTGAAGATGTGGAAACAATATAAATGTCTATATACAGATGAATGGTTAAAAATGTGATGCTGTAGTGAGACCAATAGTGAGACCAATAGAAGCAAGGGATAGAGTGATAGTCACCAAGGGGATGTGGGAGGAGGAAATGGGAGTTGTTGATCAATGTGTGCAAAATTATGCAAGATGAATTAATTCAAGAGTTATGATGTACAACATTGTACCTTTAGATAGTGGTGCTGTATTGAACACTTAAAAATCTCCTTTTTTCCATCCTTTCCTCTCAGACTCCCCTTTCCCTAACCTTCCCAGCCTCTAGTAACAGTATTTGACATTCAGGTTGACTCTTTTTTTTAGCTTTTTTTAGAACATGTGTCGGGCTTATAAAATGCTCACTATCATCGGCTACCAGGGAAAATGAAAATCAAAGCTACATAAGATATCTTACCCCAGTTAGAATGGCTATTATATAAAAAATGCTGGCAGTAATGTGGAGAAAAAGGAACTTTATACATTGTTGGTGAGAATGTAAGTGATCAGCATACCAAAGAAATTCCTGACCCTGTTTCAAAATAAAAAATAAAATAGGGTTGGGGATGTAGTTCAGAGGTGGACTGCCTCTGGGTTCAGTCTCACAAAATAAATAAATAAATGCATGCATACATACATGCATACATATACATACATATATACAATTCCATCCAACAATTCTCTTTAATGATTAAATTTAGATTTTACTGGAAAGAAAATTGCTACATATTTTAAAGAAGACATATCAATGTGCATAAAATTTCATGACAATTCTAATATCCTTGCCATGAGGCTGGCTCTGATGCTTGCTCTATCTATTCAAACATTTTTTTTTTTTTTTTGCGGTACCGGGGATTGAACTCAGGGGCGTTCTACCTCTGCACTACACCCCCGGCTCTGTTTTTTATACTTTATTTTGAAACCAGGTCTCACGAAGTTGCGGAGGGCCTCACTAAGTAGAGAGAGAGAGAGAGAGAGAGAGAGAGAGAGAGCTGAGGCTGGCCGTGAACCCGGATCCTCTGGGGTCCGCCTCCCAAGGTACTGGGATTACAAGTGTGCGCCACCACGCCTGGCTTCAAACATTTTTTTTGTCTTTGACTGTGTCATAATTTTTTCTTCGAAGTCAGATATGATTCACTGGGTAAAAGGAATTGTTATAAACTTGCCTTTAGCCAGGCGTGGTGGCGCGCACTTGTAATCCCAGTACTTGAGAGGCCGAGACAGAAGGAACTGGGTTCGCGGCCAGCCTCAGCTACTTAGTGAGGTCCCCTGCAACTTAGTGAGACCCTGTTTCAAAATAAAGAATAAAAAATAAGGCTGGGGGTATAACTCGGAGGTAGACTGCCCCTGGGTTCCATCCCCAGTACGGCAAAAAAATAAAAAATAATAATAAAAATAAAAAATAAAAATAAACTTGCCTTTAGAAATGTGCTGGTTAGGTGTGGGCACAGTTAAGAATTACATAGTCTTATCATCAGGTACATCTGGACTGTGAATTTCACACCAGCTTCTCAGTCCCCTCTCCCCTCCCTGTTAGGTGGACCAGGGTAGAGAGTGTGGGGGAACTTGGCTATTTAAATTCTCTCAGTGGAAGACTTAAGTGTATTTTCCTTCTCCCCAGACAGTTGGGCTCTGATAAACCCCAATACGGTTATGTTCCGGTTAGACAGTTTCCCTTAAGAGCAGATCACTTTAAGAAAAACAGAATTGTGTGGGATATTTCAAGTGGTTACTCCCTTCCACGCACACACTTCCTTTCCAGAAGCATAAGGAGATTTTTCTCCAGTATTTACCAAGAGAACCTTGCAGAGCTCAGGAAGTAAAACTCACAGACGTGTCAGGCTAGCCCAGTGTCTGAGTCCCCTGGAGTTTTCATCTCCTAAACGTGTTCACATTAAGCCTCCAGCAATCTGTCAATTATAGATCAATTTTCCTTATGTAGACCTTGAGATTTCTGCTCTGGTAAGTACTCTGTGTTCACCTGTCAATCTCAGCAATCGGGGGGCAGCTTTTTAGTTGTTGGAACACACTGGTAACTTATATGCAGGAGAAGAAACAGTGTCCTATTTCTTTAGTACCTGCGTAGAACTATCAGCAGCAGATTAGTGACTATATATTTTGATGATAGATGTTTTACCATGTGTAATAGAAAAGAGATTCATAGTCTATGATGCTAGAAAATCATTCAGTGGAAAATCATTCTTCCATCATAACCCTGAGGGAAGAAAAGCAATTGATGGTGGAAGGACTATTCATGTAGTACCTCCATAAATTCCATAGATATCTTTGTTTTGTATCCTTTTAAAGATTATTATTGCCAGGGGTTATGGTGCATGCCTTTAATCCCAGTACTTGAGAGGCTGAGACAGGAGGAGACAGGTTCAAGGCTAGCCTCAGCACTTTAGTGAGGCCCTCAGTAACTTATCAAGACCTTGTTTTGAAATAAAAAATAAAATGTGGTGTAGTTGTAGGTCAGAGGTAGAATGTTCCTGGGTTAAATCCACAATACCATAAAAATTTTATTCACATTTAAATAAAAATTATAAATGACTATTTTTTTGTCTCCATGTTATCCATTTCTTGAATTTGGTTACATAGTTGGTAAAGACTGGTTTTTGTCTGGGATTTTATTTTAACCTTTTCTTAGTTCATGATGTACTATCATCTTGGTCCATACTTACTTGTTTTTGCTTTTTTATCATGTAGGGTACAATATAAACTCATGAGCCACCACAAATATAAAAAATGAAACTCTACCTGTAACTCATCTCCGTGAACCTGCTTTTCTCCATCCTCTATCTCTCCTTATTTTATGATAGCCACTATTTGGAAGATAAGATATTAATCATTCCCTAGCATATACATATGCATATATATATTACACATAAGTATGTTGGAGTAAGTATATTCTAGAGATGAGCAGGATTGGACAAAAGGGAATGGGAGGAAAGGGCAACTGTAAAAGAGCTCCTACATGGGAATTGACTAGAGTCACCAGTCTTCTTCCAACATTCCAGAAAGAGGCCTGATACTCTCTGCCATAGACTTAAGGGAACACATCTAGTTCCCAAGGTCACACATGTACCCAGAAACTGCTCTGAGATCAGTTGGCCACTACATGACCTTCCTTTGGTGGCCCTAGACCAGAAATAGCAACTTGACCCAAGTACACAGGTGTGTGCCCTCAAGTTTAACACAGTGCAGGCTGTGACTTTCACCAAATAGGCAACACCTACACCAAGCACTGGGGTGGAAGAGGCATGGCTATTGGCCACTCCAAGGTTTCCTGCCACTGTAAGTCTCACTCCCATCCTAACAGAAGGAACAAGCTTGATCATTTCAGTGCATTTTGGGGCTCCTAGCTGATTTCCTACCCCCCACCATGGTATTCACTTTCTCTCACCTTTCCCTTTCCTTACAATAAACCTGCCATTAAAACTTAGACAGGAGAATCATAGGTTCGAGGCCACCCATAGTAACTTATTAAGGCCCTCAGCAACTTAGTGAGACCCTGTTTCAGAACAAAAAATAAAATAAGACTGGGGGTGTAGCTTCCAGGTAGAATGCTCCTGGGTTCAATCCCCAGTACCACATATACACACACGAAACGCCATCTATCCCAGCCTCATTGAGTTTCATTGTGCAATTTTCTGTCAGGGAGAAATTGCTCTAATCTTAAGCAATTGTACACTTCACATTCAATCCTTGACATCTGGTTACACGTATAGACCTATCAAACTGTCTGTCTAACACTACATAGTATATTCTTTAGATGGGATGTATCTGGAATTATAAAAGAGAGTATAAGAGTATAACATAAGTACTAATTCCTATTGGCAATTGTCTCTCAATCCTTTGACAATAGTATTTCAGCTAGGCATGGTAGTGCACACCTGTAATCCCAGTACTTGGGAGACTGACAAGGGAGGATTGGAAGTTCTAGGACAGACTTAGTAACTAGCAAGACCCTGTTTCAAATAAAAAAATAAAAAGGGCGGTGTGTAGCTCAGAGATATAATGCCCCTGGATTCAATCTTCAATACCCCCCCAAAAAAGATTATATTTTATATTTTCTGTCTTTCATCCTTGCTGTTGAACACTCTGTAGTCCTTACTAAACAAAAACCTATCCTCTATAATGATAAAAAGGAGGAAAAAGATATGAGATTTAGAAGTTAAGAACTGGGAAATTCTTAACTGTCTGATAAAGAGCATATGATATCTATGTAAAAAATTTAAGGAAATAAATATGATTTTAAGGTGGTCATATAAAAGAAAAGACAAAGAATGACTGTCAGACTTTAAAATAAATTTATAGAGATGAAAGACATGATTGTTGAAGTAGAAATATATTTAATATATTTAAATGCACTTGAATACTAAATGTGCTTGAAGAGAGAATTTATGACCTGCAAAGTATATGCAAAAATTACTTTCAAAGTTAAAAGGAAATGTCAGGAGGTAGAAAACAAGAAAGAAATTAAGAGATATGGAAACTATAATGGGAATTCTTAACATACCTAAGTTGTAATTCCATGTGTAAAACTAAGCAGAATGTTAAGGAGGCAGTATTCTTTTTTTTTTGTACTGAGGATTGAACCCAGAAGCATTTTATATCCTAACTACACCCCCAGCCTTTTTGAAACAGGGCCTCCTTAAGATGCTAAGGATGGTCTCAAACCTGCAATCCTCCTGTCTCAGTCTCCCAAGTATTAGGATTACAGGTATGACACACACCCAGAAAAGAGGAAATATTCAAAATAACAATGGCAGGAAAATTTCCAGGTATATGTATATAAATATACAAATCCAATGCATCACAGTGAAAACAAATTTTAAGAATCTATGTAATATGATAATATTACATATTATTAATATTGCAATAAGACTGAAGAAAACACCAAAGACAATGATGTTGAAGAATGAAAGGAGAAAGATTACCACTAATCGAATGACTGTTAGAACTCTTTATGATTCAAATCCTACATGTAACTTGGGCAAACTTTCTTCCAGGTATTTTTTCTCTTCTCTTTTTCTATTTTCTACAGACTTTGTAATAAAATCTTGTTAAGCTGCAACCAAGCCGCCTGTTAGTTTTAATTCCCCTCATCAGAAAATCTGATTTGAGTTGAAGGGAAAGAGCCCACAGCACCTCTTACACCATAACACTCTGCAGTTGCTGGAGTTACAACAGGTTGCTGGCTTATTTGTTGTCAGTCCTTGGAAGTAGGGATGCCAGTAGCCACCGGCACAGCCTGGCTAAGATGGTGCCGCTGCCGCTGTTGGAAACTCTGTTGAGCATGGAGCGAGTTGCTGTTCACTTTCATTGCTGATGCTCTTCAGTTGCTGGACTTACAACAGGTCGCTAGTTTCCCTATTAGCAGTCTGTGGAAACTGTAATGCTGGTAAATGCTGGCACAGCCTGGTCAAGATGGCGCAGCCACCAATGCCGCTGCCGCCGTCTGGCCAATTTTCATATTTGTAATATTATCCTTCTGTTTTCGTTTATGTTTCCTGAAAACAATTCTTCATATAATTGTAGATATGATTACAGTCTCATGAATTTACACATTGTGTCATTTTTTTGCATTTTAATAATGTCCTTTCATGTTATCTTAGCTTAAACTTTATTAAGGAGTTTGTAGGATTTTCAAAACATGGCTAACCATTTACTTAGCTCTTAAAAGGAGGAAAATCAAACCTGTGTAAAAGAAGTAATTGGAAACACCTCACAGTATAGTGTAAAAATGCAATCACTTTAAAAAATGGAATCTGTAAACTAGGTCACTGAAAAGTTGTACAGAATACGTTGGTTTTCTTTTGGTTTCTAACTTATTAACAACATTACTTCTAAAGAAAAGGAAGAAAAACCATTATCTGTAAGTTAACGAATTTAAGGAAAACATGACATTATAAAAAGCTAATGATCTGCATATGTCTAGATTAAAAATATATGAGATAATAAATTAAATATATGTTTACTCAGAAGCAGCACCCAGATAAAAACGCAAATGCAGCATGAAGAACCATAAACAGTACTTAATTAAATTATGACTCAATGTCTGGAAAAAAAAAGACCTATGCAATAACTATGTTTTTTTCCTTCTTGATGAAAACGCAAATTAAATCATTAATAGTTTATAAATGAGCTAGCTAAGTTACAGCTCGTGCATATCCTACTTTAAATTAAATAAAAGCAGTAAGTTTTCTGCCACATTCATTGAGGTAAATTCCAAAATCACTTCATATTTATAATGTATGTTTCAAGTATTTATCATATTGTTTGTCTCCCATGAAACTTTTTTTATGCTGCTGTGAATTTTGGTTTAAGAGAAAAATCAGTTGGAATCATTTTTCTTCATTTTCCTATTTATCCTTTTACTTCTGTTTCTTCCAACTTTCCTCTCTTTTCCCACACTACACACACACATACACACACACACACACACACACACACACACACACACATTTACATAAGAAGAAAGAGGGCAGGACAGAATGAAATTCCATCAATTTACTAGCTTTGGGGTCAGCCCCAGAATTTGGTCACTAAAAGTCATTGATCATAATCACACCATGGGCTTAGTGTGGTACTTTTCCCTTTAGTGTTTACAGAATTTGTTGGCCATTGGTATCCCTTTATGTACTCAGAATTCTCCTTAACATCTCCTGCTACCCTGCCAAAGGAATGAAAATGAAATTTAAGTCTGAAAAAATATAATTATGAAAGTAAATCCTCTGAAAAAATGCATCCCAAAACCAAATATAAACTGCTCTTAATACACTTGTAGGTTATCAATGCACTGCTTTCCTTTTTACAAGTAATAACTCAATTGCCTGTAAGTAATTTATTTGATGCTGGGTGTGGTGGCACTTGGGAGGCTGAATCAGGAGGATTGCAGGTTTGAGGACAGCCTCAGCAAAGTAGTGAGACTTTCATCAACCTAGTGAGACCCTGTTTTCAAATAAGAAATAAAATCGGGCTGGGGGTATAGCCTGGAGGTAAAATGCCTCTGGGTTCAATCTCCAGTACCGCAAAATAAAGAAATCAATAAATTATTTGAATGAGGCTATAAATAGGAAAATGAACATAAATTAACAAAATGAATAAGTGATGTCAGATATATGTTGAAATTCAGATTGGTTAGTGAAGTGAGATGCAACAAATAGGATAGCAAATTAGGGGAGAATTTTCAGGAGGAAATACAGTTTTTTAGCTTTTTTAAGTTTACATTTATTTACTTATTTATTCATTTATTTATTTTGCAGTGCTGGAGATTAAATTGAACCTAGGGCCTCTTTTCTGCCAGACCAACACTCTATCATTGAGCTTCATCCTTAGCCCTACTTTTATTTTAGTTATAAAGGGTTGCCTTGCTATAAGAAGATTTTCAGTTATGAAATTGTGTAAGGTTCAGTAAAGATTTTTTCAATGGAGAAAGAATAATGTTGATAGAACAGGTTCAAGATGAACCACGATAAAGTGTAACCAAGGCCAGGTATGGTGGTGCACACCTGTAATCCCAGTACTTGGGAGGCTGAGACAGGAGGATCACAAATTCACAATCAACCTCAGGAATTTAGCAAGGCCCTCCACAACTTAGCGAGACCCTGTTTCAAAATAGAAATAAAATTAGTCTGGTGGTGTAGCTCAGATGTAGAATTACCCTGGGTTCAGTCCCCTGTGCCACAAAAATAAACAAACTAATAAATAAGTAAATAAATAAAAAAATAGATAGATAAAGTGTATCCGATAGTACCAGTCATATTTGCATAGCAATGTGCAGCTTGTGAGGAAGTTTACCATCCATTATTTTTCATCTGACACAGAAATTTTAGTATTAATGAGGTAGATGGTATTATTCTAATTTTAAATATGAGGAGACTCAGAAAATATTAGCTGCCATAATCAGAACACCAAATTGAAATGCACAGAACTGGGTCACATTCTACAAAACAGCATTGAAGAACAGGACAGAGAATTTTATGTTTTTCTATCCCTGAAAATGTAGATGGAGGGTTTAAAAGTAGGAAGTGTAGGGTGCTATTTCTCAGCGAGTTCCTACTTTAGAGAGTTTTGACTCTGGTACGGAAGCTGAAACTATGTGGCAGCTACTCCACTACTCATCCCTCCAAATAGCATCAAGGACCTTATGAAATGGAAAAAAACGCTGTCAAAGGTGGTTGTAGCAATTCTTGCCATGCTGCTGTGACCAGGAGATGGAATCAACTTCCCAACTTCTCCATCCCTTGAACACAGGCTTCCCTTGTGACAGGTACGCCATGTGTTTTTTATTAGAAATACAGACTATGCTCCTGGAATAAGATCTATAAATATCATCAAATGATTTCTCCTTTCAAGACACTAGGAGCAGAAACTTACCCAGTTCTGAACCCTTCCTTTCATCTATATCAACCATCACAAAATACTTAGCTCTACATGCCCCCGGGACAGGTATTTACTGTATAAATAAGCAGACTGCACTGTGACTGAAACAGCGAGTCCCTTGGTCAGTTTATTCCTCTCTGTCTCCTTACTAATAGACCAAAGAGTTTTTTGGATATATGTGACCACGTTGAAAAAAATTGCATTTCCTTAGCATTCCCTACAAATACATCATAGAGTACTGGTCATTAATATCTAAGAGAAAGCACATGTGCCTAACTACTTAAAAGAGTGCAAAATCAGTGAAGATGACCCCCCTTTTTTCTTTTGGTATTGGAGATTGGACCCAGGGGAGTTCTCCCTCTAAGCTAGACTCTCAGACCTATTTTATTTTTTTATTTTGAAATTAGGTCTTGCTAAATTGCTGAGACTAGCCTTGAACCTGCAATCCTCCTGTCTCAGCCTCCCAAGTACTAGGATTACAGGTATGAACCACCATGCCCAGCTGAGGGTGTTCCTTTGACTTTTTCTTCTTCCTATCTGCCTAGAATATGACTGTGGTACTGGAGTTTGAACAGCCATCTGTAACTATAGAGGGAGAGCATGCCAAGGACAGCTGAGTAGGTGGACGGGTGGGAGAGAGTCCTTGATGGCATTACAGAGTTGTCAGGCTTGTCTTAAATTGCTAATTATGAAATTTTGATTGCTTGAATAAAAATACTCATCCTATTTAAGTCTCTATGATGTATTGGGTTTCCTGTCATACATGGCTGAACTGAGTGCAGTATACTCCTGTAGAGGATGTGTTATTTCATTTCCAGATGAATAAACTGAGACACCTAGAAATTAAATGATGCTAAAGATCATATAATAAAAGTCAGCTTCAAATGCAAGGAAGAACTCTGAATTCTGAGATGGTTTTCAAGGCTTTCTCACTATGTCACAGCCATCTTGCTTATGGAGTAGTGAGACCCTTGAGGGAAGGATGTTGTCTTGATTTTATTTTTTGTTTTTGAATGTATCTAAATACATAAAACTCAAACAATTTAACCCCTTTAAATGACCTAATTCAAAAATGGGCCATCAAACTGAATAGTTCTCAAAAGAAGAAATACAAATGGGCAACAAACATAACAAATTGTTCATCTTAACTAGAGAAATGCAAATCCAAACTACACTGGGATTCCATCTAACTCCAACTAGAATGGCAATGATCAAGAATACAAACAATACTAAATGTTGGAGAAGATGTGGGGAAATAGAAACTCATATACACTGTTAGTGGGACTGTAAATTAGTTCACCTGTGGAGATTACTATAGAAATTTTTCAACAAACGAGGAATGGAACCACCATTTGACCCAGCTATATCACTTTGGTATTTTCCAATAGAATTAAAGTCAGAATACTATGTTATGTCAGAATACCATGTTTTTAGCAGCACTATTTACAGTAGCCAAATTATGGAACCAACCTAGGGGTTCATCAATAGATGTGTGAATAAAGAAAAATGGCTGGGCGTGGTAGCGCACGCTTGTAATCCCAGGACTTGGGAGGCTGAGACTGGAGGATCTGGGTTCACGAACAGCCTCAGCTACTTAGTGAGACCCTCTGCAATTTAGTGAGACCCTGTTTCAAAATAAAGAATAAAAAATAGGTCTGGGGTTGTAGCTCAAAGGTAGAATGCCCCTGGGTTCAATCCCCAGTACTGCAAAAAAAAAAAAGAAAGAAAAGAAAAAGAAAAAGTGGTTATATATACAATAGAATTCAAAACAGAACAAAATTATGTCATTTGCAGGAAAATGGATAGAACTAGAGAATAGAACACTAAGTGAGATCAGCCAGTCTCAGAAAGTCAAGGGTAATATGTTTTTTCTCTCCTATGTGGAAGCTAGAGAGAAAGTAGGAAATAAAAGGGAGTTCCGGTAGATGAGGAATAGTGGAAAGAAATTGGGAGAGGGAGGTGGGGATGGAAAAACAGGTGGATTGAGGAAGGAAACAATTCAAATAATGTTATGGCTATGAAGGCATCACTACCAATCTCACTAACATGATGGGAAGGGAGGAGGAGGTAGTGGGGTGGGATGGAGAGGGTAATACACTAAGCAATGTGTAAAGGTATGACTGTATCACTTTGAATCTCACTATGATGTATAATTACAATGCATCAATAAAAGAATAAAATATTTAATCCTTAATATAATAAGTTAATCTGGATCCAGCCTGATACTCCTTTGTTATGGGCCAAATAGAGTTTAATTTAAATATTTCTTAGTTGTGCAATGGTTTAACTATATCTCAACTGCTTCGATTATTTTTTCTCAAGTATATTGTATCAATTCAGATATCTATGCTTTGTTTTTCAACTTTCCAAAATTATAAAGAGAATGTAAATGACAGCACCAAATAGAAGGCCACATGGGAGACTTGTGTACATGAGAAGAAAGTTCCAGAAGGCTTACTGTTTGTGTGGTAAATTGACTGAATGTTCTACTTACATAAAACAAATCACTGTATTGAGGCAGGTGACATTAATGCTCAATTTAAAGCAGATTCTTCATTTACATTCATGGTATTTATTTTTCTGTGTCTTACATTACTACTACAAAAGTAATGCAAGAGAATACTTTGAGGTTTTGGAAGCTTGTCCTTAGAGTCCTTAGATATTATTTTTATGGAAAATTGGGAATTGCAGAATTATGAGAATTTGAAAGTTTTTCTATACATAGTGGTATCTTCTATTTTCATATGAATTTACATAATGCATATTAAAATTGTGTTACACTTATTGTATATGAACAGCATGCAAAATGACTATCATTATATGGAATATGATACTGTGTACAAAATTTAAGCCTTTTATCCGGGCATGGTGGCTTGGGAGGCTGAGACAGGAGGATTGCAGGTTCATGGCCAGCCTTAGCTACTTAGTGAGACCCTTCTCAACTTAATGAGATCCTGTTTCAAAATAAAGAATAAAAAATAGGCCTGGGGTTGTAGCTTGTAGGTAGAATGTCCCTGGGTTCAATTCCCAGGACCACACATAGAAAAAAAATTAAACCTTTTAATTTTAATGCTGCATTCAGTATCAATATTTTTTAAATCAAACTAGTCTTTATAAATAGTAAATTTACATTTACAAGAAAGGTACTTGTATCAGCAGGCTTGCATTTTTGCAACTCTTAGAAATTATCGATCTTATGATAAATGTTAGTTCTTTAAAGTTAATACATTATAACTGTAAAATGAATGTCTGCTGAGTCACTGTTTTATAACAATATATATGAAATTATTGATAGATATATAATTATAAATAGAAATACCTGTGTCTCAATATATAGACATCTACCTACATATCTATGTATAGATACATATTGCTTATATATGCGATATATACATGATGTATGTATGCGATATACATTACTTATATGATATTTTTAGTAGCCCACCTTTGTCTACATAGTATTTCCTCATATTGGCAGCCCAGCATTATTAGCAGGTCAATATGGTTGACCCCGGGTGCAGACATTGTGTTTAGATAGCTTAAAAATAATAATAAAACCAATTCAGAACTGCTATTTTAGCCATTGTGGCAAGCATGCCTGTAACTCCAGTACTTGGGAAGCTGAGACAGGAGGATCACAGGTTCCAGGCCATCTCAGCATCTTAGCAAGACCTTTACAAAATAGAAAAATAGGGCTTGGGGTCTACCTCAGAGGTAGAATGTCCCTGAGTTCAACCACCAGTAACACACACACACACACACACACACACACACACACACAATTATTTTTATTATCATATGTCAGCCTCTCTAAATAATACTAATAGTATCCATCCAAAAATATATTTTACCCACCTAAGTAATAAACAATTGTTACAGTTACAGTTGGATTTTAATTAAATATATACTTATAGCCAGGCATGGTGGTGTATACCTGTAATTCCCGTACTTGAGAGGCTGAGACAGGAGGACCACAGGTTTGAACCTTTGAACCAAACTTGCAACTTTGCAGGACCCTCAGCAACACAGCAAGACCCTGTTTCAAAGCAAAAACATAAAATAGGGCTGTGAGTGTAGCTTGGAGGTAGGACACTCCTGGGTTCAATTGCTAGTGACACACACACACACACACGCACACACACACGCACACACACACACGCAGAAAATACTTATATATAAGTGTGTGTATGTATGCATATATGTATATTTATTTCAAATTAGCACAATTTATGTTCCAATTCTCTACCTCCTTATTTGCTTTGTTCCTTGTGTTCTCTGTCTAATCAGATATGAAGCATCAACACATTCTTCATGTGTTTTTCTCTTATAAAAAAACAAATTCAGTAAAATTTCCACACAAAGCCTTTGCATCTGTGGCCTTTTCTACAGAAGGGGTGGTCCCCGGGTTGTGGTTCAGAGTGGTATTTAGAGGGCTGAGCTGGCTCACTCTGTCTCTGTCTCATGATCTTGAGTTCACGATTGTGACCTCAGATTCACAAGCCTCCATGAAGGTCTGAAGTTTTTGAAAACCCAGTCTGTTCATTCTAACACACAAAGAAGTTGAGTTCCCTACTCCTTGTTATTCTGCCTTGACATAAATAGTCTCGTTACTATGCTTTGCTTAACCTCAGGTAAGTTATGTACTTCAGGTGCCCATATTTTTGCAGCACAGAGGAAATAGAAGTAGTTTTGGTATTTGTAGAAAAGAAAAGTATTTTAAACTCTTAAGAGCTATACCATTTCATTAAAATGGTACAAGTGACTACTGACAATTTTAGTTATGACTATATTTGCACTCCATTATACAAGAATTTAAAAGACATTTCATGTTCATAGGAACAGATTTCAGGACACTTTGGCTTTTGACATAAACTTGGCCTTGAGGAAAATTATTATCTCCTTAATTTTTATTCTCATCACTGGTAAAATGTAAGTTCACTTCAGAATTTCCTGTAAGTATAAATGTTGAAGAATTTTGCACAGGACTCTTTATAACTACTATTGCCTAGTACACCCAGTCTATCAGCACAGACAACCCAATAGTGATAACAATAACAACAACCAACATTAATTAATTTAAAATTCTCTATACTTTGTGCTGAGTGCTTATAATGGTTTGGATTTAGAATGTCCCCTGAGACCTCACAGAAAACAAGACAGCCATGTTGGAGGTGAGGCTTGGTTTCTGAGGATGGGTCCCTAGGGGTGTGGCCTTTGGGATTATATAAACTCCCTCCTCTCCCTGTTCATTCTCTTGCTTCTGGCTCCCAGCTTCCATGTTGTAAAAGCAGTTCCTTGCTCTCTCCCTCTCTCCACTTTCTGCCACCACGCCCTGAGCTCCGTTGACCTGGCCTCACATGGATTGAATCCTGAAATCTCCCGAAACTATGAGCATATAAGTCTTCCTTCCCCCTAAATTGTGTGGTCAGTTGTTTTGGATTACAGCAATGAGAATGTTGATCAAAACAGTGTTATTCATCTATCCTTTCAATTGATCTTGACCTTTCCAAATTTTCTGAGTGGAACTATTATTCTTTGGCTTGATCAAGACCCCAAGTATTGGGTTCTTCTGCATCCATCAGCTCTACATACAATCTTTCTGTGCGTACTATCAACTGTACACTCCATCACCTCTCATTGGGACTATAGCATTAATCTTGTCATGGCTTTTCTACTTTAATTCCCCTTCCCTCCCCACAATCCATTTGCTATAGATTGGACAGAGTGAACTTTTTAAAATGCCGATTAGATCATGCCATTGACCTGTTTTAACCTTACAAAAAGCTTCAGAGTGGCATGGCCATCTATTTTCCTGCATTGACCCGAATCACCCAGACACTGCCCACTTGTCTGACCGTGTGTATCATTTCTCTGCATCCCCACTGTAGCCAAGGACAAGGTCTTGTTCTATTTTTCAATCCCCATTCATTCTCACCTTAGGGGCTTGGCATTTACTATTTCTTCTTGCCAAGAAAGCACTACTGCCTTTTCTTTGTGAAATGTTACTTCTTCAATTCCACCTGCTCATGAATACTTCAGGGAGTATTATCACAAAGGCACAATTGCTACATTTATTGTATCTCTTTAGTGTCAAAATCACCTGTTAGGTGACATCAGATCTCCTTACATATATGCCTTTGGTCAATTTGTCATTTGTGTACAGTACCATGTTGGGTTCTTATGCATAGATGTGAGGTTTAAATAAATAAACACATAATCCATTTATAGTAGAGGATTTCTCCCAGGGCTTGCTCCACTGTGTAGGAGAAAAAAAATCTGTCAAATGCATGTTTTATATAGACAATATGGTTAGGCAGGAAGCTAGAAATTCAAGATAACTCTTGGGAAGGAACTCATATAATATATATTTGAGTATGCATACTTATTTATACATAAAAGACAAAAATCATGAGTGTACAGTTTGTGCAATTTTTATTGAGTAAACATTCCTGTGAACAAGTACCCATATTAAGGAAAAAAAAACATTGCTGGTATCTGGCAAGGCACCCTATATCCATTTCAAAGTACTCTACTAACAACTCTTAAGAGTAATTACTATGTTGACTTCTAAGTGGATATTTTTTCTTGGTTTTGAACTATTTATAAACATGATTCTGCTTATAAAAAGTTCAAATGCATTGTATATGTACTGTATCATATTATATGATATCTCATAGCTCATACTGTATGAAGACAGCCTCTTCAACAAATGGTGCTGGAAAAACTAGCTAGCCATATGCAGAAAAATAGAAATAAACCCCACCTTCTCACCTTGTACAAGAGTCAATTCAAGATGGATCAAAGACCTAGAAATCAGACCAGAGACCTTGCAGCTACTTGAAGAGGGCATAGGTCCAACACTTCAACACATAGGCACAGGTAAAGACTTCCTCAACAAGACCCCAAAGGCACAGGAAATTAAAATGAGGATCAATACATGGTATTGCATTAAACTGAAGAGCTTTTGTGCAGCAAAGGAAACAATCAAGATCCTCAATAGAGAGCCAACAGAATGGGAGAAGATTTTTGCCAGCTACTCCTCTGATAGAGGACTAATATCTAGAATATACAGAGAACTCAAAAAAATCACCATTAAAAAACAACCCAATCAAAAAATGAGCAAGCGAACTAAATAGACACTTCACAGAAGAAAATACAAATGGCCAATACATGTATGAAAAAATGTTCAACATCATTAGAAGTCAGAGAGATGCAAATCAACACTACTCTGAGATTTCACCTAACCCCAATTAGAATGGCAATCATTAAAAACATAAACAACAAATGCTGGTGAGGATGTGGAGAAGTAGGAACTCTAATATAATGTTGGTGGGATTGCAAATTAGTGCAACCACTTTGGAAAACAGTATGGAGGATCCTCAGAAGAATGGGAATGAACCTACCATATGACCCAACAATACCACTTCTAGGCATCTACCCAAAAGGACTGAAACCAAACTACCAGACTAATGCATGTGTATCTATGTTTATAGCTGTGCAATTCACAATTGCCAAGGTGTTCATCAATAGATGAATGAATTACAAGAGTATGGGGTATGTACACAATGGGATTTTACACAGCCATAAAGAAGAACAAAATAACATCATTTTCAAGGAAATGGAGAGAACTAGAGAACATTATGCTAAGTGAGATTAGTCAGTCACTAAGAGTGAAAAGTCGGATGTCCCCCCTAATATGTGGAAGCTAGATAGAATGGGACTTAGAAGGGACTCCCGACAAAGAAGAAGAAAACTTTAGATGAACAAAGAAGGTGACCTAACTGAGGGAGTTGGGAGGGGGGTGGAGGGAAATACACTATAGCACATAATATATATACACAAACTTATAAGACTCAATCACTATGTGGAGCACAAAAGGGAGGGAAGGGGAAGGGAATAGGGTGGGATTTGAGGGAGGGCTAGATGAGCAATGTGTGCATGTATGATGCTGCTACCCTGACGTGTATCAAAATGTATAATAACAATGCACCACTAAATGAATATAAAAAGATACTGCAGTTTTAAAATTGTTCTGTAGTAGTCCACTAATTGAGTATAACAAATGTATTTGTATATGTGTGTATGTGTGCATGCATGTGCGTGTGTGTGTGTGTGTGTGTTACTGGGGATTGAACCCAGGAGAATGCAACCTCTGTGTTGGAATCACAGCCATGTTTTATTTTTTATTTTGAAGCAGGGTCTTTCTAAGTTGTTGGGTGTCTCACTAAGTTGATGAGGCTGCTGGATAAAGTCAAAGGACAAAACAATAGACTAAATATAAACACTCTGTTGAAGACTTTTTGAATAGTGTTAAAAACTACACACTATTTGGATTTCTCAGCATAATTGATAGATTAGAATGTGACTGGTCTTAACAATAAATTTCTACTTCTCTCCTAAAATCTTCACATGAATTAGAATGATTCTTTTTGTTTTTGCTATTTTAGAAAAATGCTTTAGTCATTGTTTTGCTTAAGCGCCCTACTTCTAAAAGAAGAGCTTATGTTTCTAACTCTGAAACAAAAAAATGATGCATAAAATGACAGATATTAAGAAAAGAACAGTTTTAACAGCTTTTTGAGAAAAATCAATGTTAAGTGAAACTACTTATAAAAATGTTTAATCAACTGAATTTCTTGATACTCAAAAATGCCACATCTTCATGAGATATCCATTTAGAACAAAAGAAACATTTTTCAATGCCCTTTTGACTGGACTTACAGCAATACTTTAAAAAGGTTTTTGCTGCTTTGAAACATAGGATTGGTTTCCTGACAATGATTTATGTACTAATATTCCCATCTTATTGCTGCTTTTTCATAATCATAAACCTGTTCATGTTTGGATATTAGAGGGAAATATGCCAATATACAAGATGCTGACCCTAAAAGAGGCATTTGATCACTTGCAAGCATAGTATAAATAATAGCAAAAGACAGAATTTTTAAAAAATGGAAAGAAAAACTTTAAGTCCACCCCCCATTTTTAGATAATAGGGACATTGTAATTCATATTTTTGTGCTAACTGGACTAAATACTTGGACCCTCTGAGCGTATCAATGACCCAGTGGCTCAGGCAGGACAGGTAATTTGGCATCCTTTCAAGAAAACCTTAACCAGTTTTGGAGGAGAAACTGAGAACAAGGCAGAGAAGGACATGGAGACAGAAATCAGCTCTTTTTCATACTAAGCTAACAAATCAGTTCTGACTCAGAAATTGAATGCCCCTTTCCAAAAAGACCTTGGAATATAATAGGACCTACCTTTCCTGCAGGACCACTTAGCAACCATATGTTATTCAAGAATGGACTGTGGGATTCTCATTAACCTCCATGTTGACCCTACATTATTTATCAACATTTTCCTTCCAACCATATCCAATATTCTGCTCAAGATAACCTTTGGTCAGTCCTATGCCATCCATCTTACTACACTCTGCAGCGGTGTCAGTGCCCTGTTGGCCCCTCTGTAATTCCACACTCTTATTATCACTGAATTTCCTCACTCCTACCTCCCTCCACACCACTGCAAAGCCTGAATGGGTGCACTATATAAGCCATCTTCAAAAACACTTGAGAGGCAAATCCTTAGAGAAAGAGACTGAACTAGATGAGCTGGCACTACCAAAGTGTCTTTCTCAAGGCATAGAGAACTGCCAGTTTATATATTTTTTAAACTATTCACTTCTATCAAGAGTTTTGGCTTAATTACCCTGATAGCAGTGATTTAAAGATTAAAATGAAGCCGGGTGTGGTGGCGCATGCTTGTAATCACAGTACTTGGGAGGCTGAGACCTGAGGATCTGGGTTCGCCACCAGCCTCAGCTACTTAATGAGGCCCTCCACAACTTCGTGAGACCCTGTTTCAAAATAAAGAATAAAAAATAGGGCTGGGGGTGTAGCCCGGAGGTATAATGTCCCTAGGTTCAGTCCCCAGTACCGCAAAAAAAAAGATTAAAATAATATTTCAACTTTATTGGAGCACTTGTAGTAATTTCATGAAACCCCCTACTCGTAAAACAGAAAAACAGACTCAAAAATATCTTTATTTGAAAATGGGAAAAATCCACCAAAGGTTTCATAGGAACTTCCAATTCAATGTATCTTAAAAAGAACTTTCTTTCCCTGAAATTCTAAATGAAACCAAAACAAAAGAAACTTACTTCTTACCTTACCTTTTTTAATCCTAACTCGAATCTCTCAGCCCAATCTAGAAATGCAGGAACTTCTTCCTAGATTTCTCTTCTTGCCCTCCCCGCCCCAATGATTAACAACACATTCTGATTTTTCTCAAACATTTCTTTCTATTCCTTTCTCCTTTCTCCCTTCTTTATCTTTATCTTTTTCCTTTTGTGGTATTGAGGATTGAACCCAGGGGTCTTCTACCTCTGTGCTATACCTCCAACCTCATTTTATTTTGAAGCAGGGTCTTGCTAAGTTGCGGAGGCTAGCCTTGAACCTGCAATCCTCCTGTCTCAGCCTCCCAAATACTGGGATTCCAGGCATGTGCCACCATGCCCAGCTAACACCTTTCTTCTCAGTTTCCTCTTCTCCATCCTCATTGCCCTGTCCTGATCTCTTCCTTTACTCTTCCCACTTGGATACATGTATTATTCTTCTTAATTAGAAAAGATTTCTTCCTCTGTGTATTCCTTTCTATAATCTGTTCTCAATTTCATCTTCAGATGAGTTCTCCAACACAAATATATGGTTCAGTAGAAAACAAAAATTTAAATTTTAAATCAACTGGAGAACAAACTATAAAGTCTACTGCATACTATATTTTTCTTATTATGAAACCTATATAAATGCACCTCACCTGATTCTATATCCCCCTTTCTGAATTACTCAACGTTGCCAGTCCCTGCCATACCTCCTCATGTTTTCATGCCTGACATTCCTTTTGTCTGTCATGCCTGCTGCTGAGTATCACCCAAATGTCCATTCATCCCGTCACTCTTCACTCTGGGCTCCTCTGAATCTGGTATGTCACTTTATCATAGCAACAGTACATTGCCCTGTAATTTTTAGTTAGCATGCCTATCTCCATTCTACAACATCTTGAAGGCAGGGACCAATCCCCCCCATACACTATAGTTGTACCCTCGATAGTAAAAAGGAGCTTGAATAGACAGTGCATATTTTGTAGAATATAAGACTTTGTCAGATAATCCCCTCTACTAAGGCAAGGAGAGATAAATACATTATGAGTTTTTCAAAATTTGATTAAGATGAAATAATTCCTCACGTATAAACACATCACAAACTCTAGGTCTTAAAACTCCCTGATCTTTGTACAAGACAAGCTGCATAGGATGCTTGCATTACTACACTCTTTGCCAATAGCATAGAATGCTTGCATCACTACACTCTTTGCCAATAGTGATAACCAGAGAGTAATAAACGAATCATTTCTCACTGGCTGTCACACAAATATCAGCTGTAAAATCTTATCTATTAGAATGTAGAAATCCTAAATTCAGATGTTTAGACTTGTTCTGTGACTGCCAAGTTGAAATATAAATAAACATCTTATTTTCCTAAGGTAGTATAAGTGAATGATAGCTATTCATCTTTATTTTTCCCTACAAGGAATTTATAATACTGCTATGAGACTCAAATTAGATAATGCATATTACCATCTTTGGCAAATTAAAAAAGTGCTGTGTATTATAAATATTAGTATTATTACTTAAGTAGTAACAATCACTTTATATTTCTGACAAAATATTACAAAACCATGAGTGTACTAGTTGTTTCATTTGTTTTGAATTTTTACAAGTCATTTTATTTTAGCTTTTATATTTGAATAAGAATAAAAAAATTTTGACCATGACAAAGACCTGTATTTTTACCATATTGCTGGACATTTTTAAATTCAAATATTTTAAATGATTTATTGTGCCAGGCGTAGTGGTGCACACTTGTCATCCCAGTACTTGGGAGGCTGAGACTGGAGGAGACGGGTTTGCGGCCAGCCTCAGCTATTTAGTGAGACCCTCCACAACTTAGTGAGACCCTGTTTCAAAATAAAGAATAAAAATAGGGCTGGGGGTGTAGCTCGGAGGTAGAATGCCCCTGGGTTCAGTCCCCAGTGTCAAAAAAAAAGATATATTATTAAATAATACTTCAGTATATGACGAACCAATACATAGAAAAATACATTGGATACATTGTATGAAGAAAAAATAGAAAGGTTAGTTCTTCTGATCACCTCCTAGCTTTCCGGAGTTAGCCAGTTTTATGTTATAGAACAGGTAGTCATCAGCAACTTATTTTATTTAATAGAATCACTCTTAACATGCATTCTGTGATTTGACTTTTTTATGATAATTTATGATAATCCACTTTTTGTACTGTTTCATGTCAGTACTGCTTAACACTCCACTGTACAGATTTATAGTTCAGGCGACATTTTAAATCATCAGGCTATCATGGACAATTAGTAACTGATATTAAAAGCTTTATCCAAAATGTCTCACTGCTTGCATCATAATTAATTCTGTGTAGATTTATATGTATAAAATAAGCATTGGGCATGCTGGAAAAACACAGAAATTATTTTCTATTTTTCGAGTGATATCATTGGAAGAAGAATATAAAATCAATAATTCCTAAAGGAAAATATTAGAATCATGACAATAAAATAGTCAAATAATAAAACACACTAGAAACCAGACAACATACTAGTAAAAAGCAAACAACACATTCCAAAACACAGCAAATTTTAAGAAACATCTATCAACTGAACTGCTATAGTCACCAATAGAGCCGTCTTCTGGATGATAGTTTTTCTTTAGTCATTTTTTTTTTTTTTTGCGGTACCGGGGATTGAACCCAGGGGCGTTCTACCTGCACACTATACCCCCGGCCCTATTTTTTATACTTTATTTTGAAACCGGGTCTCACGAAGTTGCAGAGGGCCTCACTAAGTAGCTGAGCCTGGCCGCAAACCTGGATCCTCCGGTGTCCGCCTCCCAAAGTACTGGGATTACAAGCGTGTGCCACCACACCCGGCCTCTTTAGTCATTTTCATGCTATATTTAGATGCCGTCATCTTGATTCCAGAGATGTCTTGATAAGACCACCATTAATTTTTAAAGATTTTTGAAATCATTGATTTGTGGTTTTTACAAAATGTTAATATTTTATTGGCCCAACTGGTATTAAATTTAAGTACATATTCATTGAAGTGATTATGTAAAAGGTTTAAATAGAAAATAATAAATATCCATAATCCAAGAATAACCATTTTCTTTTTTTTTCTCTCTCTCTGTGTGTGTGTGTGTGTGTGTGTGTGTGTGTGTTAGTAGAGATTGAACCCAGGAACATTCTACATCTGAGCTACACCCCCAACAATTTTTAAATTTTTTGTTTTGTTTTGTTTTGAAACAGGGTCTCACTAAGTTGTTGAGGCTGGCCTTGAACCTGTGATCCTGCTGTCTCAGCCTCTCAAGTACTGGGATCACAGGCATTCACCACCATGCCCTGCTGAAAAAACATTTTTGATATATTTGATGAAAATCTTTCTAGTTTCTCTTGCTCTGTCCTCTCTTTTCTTCTTTTGCTCCATCCTACTTTGCCTTTGATTCTTCATTCTTTCATTTCACTCTACATTCTAAAATAAAGACACAACCATAGGATATGTGCTTTGGGGACTTCTTCTCACCTAATATAATTTGGATGCATCCATCTAAATGCCAACTATGCCAACTATATGATGATGTTTATTCCTGCAGTTTTTTAATCGAGGTGATCTAGACTATATAAACACTATTGATGAGCATTAGGCTAACACTGTTTTGTACTACTATAAACAATCAGCTGTGTATTTACTTGTACATTTATCATTTATAATATGACTAGTTGTGTCCTTCAGTTAAATTTTCAGAAATAACTTTTATAGGTCAAAGTATCGCACATTAAAAATTGTCATGGCTAGCTGGGTGTGGTGGCGCATGCTTGTAATCCCAGTACTTGGGAGGCTGAGTCAGGAGGATCTGGGTTCGCAGCCAGCCTCAGCTACTACTTAGTGAGGCCTTCCACAACTTAGTGAGACCCTGTTTCAAAAATAAAGAATAAAAAATATGGCTCTGGGTGTAGTTCAGAGAAAGAATGCCCCTGGCTTCAATCCCCAATACCACAAAAAAAAAAGTTGTCATGACTATTGCCAATTGCCTTCCAAAATATCAGATTGGGAACTGAAATACTATCACTTTTTATTATTCCTTTTTATTTTTATTATCAATTGTTCAATTGCTGATCTAATTTTTGAAAAATGACTCATTTATTTTAATTTGAATTTATTAGATTG
This sequence comes from Glis glis, assembly GCA_004027185.1. NCBI lineage: Eukaryota > Metazoa > Chordata > Mammalia > Rodentia > Gliridae > Glis > Glis glis. The sequence continues at coordinate 9,182 of PVJS01007569.1, read as the reverse complement.
TTAGTTTTTTTTTGTGCTGGGGATTGAACCCAGGGCTTCTATCTTTGAGCTATTCCCAAACCTTATTTTATGATTTTATTTTATTTTGAAACAGGATCCCTCTAAGTTACTGAGGGCCTCACTAAGTTGCTGAGGCTGGCTTAAACCTGTGATCCTCTCAAGTACTGGGATTACAGGTGTGCTCCACCCATACAGCTTAATGATTCTACTTTTAAAGTAACTTTGCAGCTGGGCATGGTGGCGCACGCTTGTAATCCCAGTACTTTGGGAGGTGGAGACTGGAGGATCTGGGTTCGCGGCCAGCCTCAGCGCTCTCTCTCTCTCTCTCTCTCTCTCTCTCTCTCTACTTAGTGAGGCCCTCCGCAACTTTGTGAGACTCGGTTTCAAAATAAAGTATGAAAAATAGGGCCGGGTGTGTAGCGCGGAGGTAGAACGCCCCTGGGTTCAATCCCCGGTACCGCAAAAAAAAATAAATAAATAAAGTAACTTTGCAATAATTTCTCATATGTTTTTCATTGCCCACTTCTCCCTTTTTAATTTTACCACTTTCTTTACTGTGGAGGATTTCTTGGAATAATCTCTTGTCGAAAGTACTAAAATACTCTATTTCAGTAGCTTAATGTATGGTGTTACATAATTTAAATTATTTTTCTTGATGATATCTGCTTGCTTTCATATTTTAGAAAAATATTTCCTCAATCTTGAGTGTAAGAAACATGCTTCCGAACATTCCTCCAGTACTTTTAAAAACCATCATATAGGTGGAGTCAGTTAGATGCATAGCAGGACAATTTCTTATTGGAGTACTTGTCCCCTTTGGGATCTTATTCCTTCCCATATAAATATGCATTATCCTTTCTTTTTAAAGTAGAAGAAATAGATCATATAATAAGTATGACAACAAAGTAATGAACTTCCAATGTGTTTGAAGATATTGAATAGGACACAGAGAGGCCTTAGGCAAGGCACTGGTTTTAAAAGCTGTAGAAAATATTCTGAATTTCATGTTGAAGTTTTAGACTACTTCTCAGTGCTGCTTGGCTACCACATTTGAACTAGTGTTGCTGTGAAACCATTAACGTAGATAAACAAAGACTAAAGAAACTAGCAATCGTATCCAAATGCCCCTTGTCTCAGACAGCTTTCTCACTGCTGTAATCCCAATTTGCCATGCAATTTAGAGGAAGGAAGATTTATTTGCTCACAGATTTTGGAGATTGGGGGTTCAGCCCATGTCAGTCCAGGTCTGCAGAGCTCAGGGCATGGCAGCAGGAAGCAGAGAGGGAGGCCAGAAGCTCATTAGAGAGGCCAGAAGCAAGAGAGAGCAAATAAGCAAGGGAGTTCAAAGATCTAAGCAGAGTCCCTAAGGCCACACCCCCAGAGACCCACCTTTTACAGCCACACCCTACCTGCTTAGATTACCACCCAGTAAATCCATTACAATGGAGTAATCCACTGATGAAATTACAACTCTCATGACTAAATTATATCAACTCTGAACATTAATACAGGAGCTTTTCAGGGGGACATTGTGTATCTAACCATAACACCCCTGGAGTGGTAACCATGGCCACTGAGGAGAAAAAACAGGTAAATACTTAAATAGGCATCTGAAGTAGAGTGTTAATATAGAGAATGAGGCAAAAAAGGTAAAGAAAAAACTGTGGACAAGCCTATGAAGAAGTGTGGCCCATGCTGGGGAATGCCAGAAAATCTAATGTATGAGACAGGAGACAGATGAGGTCCATGTGAAGTTGCTTCTCAAGGGATTGGATTGGGATGCTGTATGGGTAGCTATTTTTGGCTAGTCATGAATAGCAGAGAATTTATTTCTTTTTTTATTGTTAGATATTTTTTATTTTGGACCAATAATTTTATAGGCCTCAATTTTTAGTTTGCAATTAAGAATTTAGTAAGTATCTCAGGGAAATACCTGGTCAGCTGAGGGTGGCAGATGCAACCACACGACAGCAGGATGCATTGCTGGACAGTTCCTTCAGAAAGGATGATACGAAAACTGTACATCACAGAAACCACATTGTGGACATTACTAGCTTGCTTTATGCCTGCTAGTAAAGTCTTGGCTACTAATGAATCAGTCTCTTAGTAGTTAGTAGATGAATTGGAGGCCTCTTGCCTCTCATCTACTTAGCCATGTTAAGCAGACTTGGCAATTTCAGTAAAATAGAAGAATTTTCAAGATTGTCAATACAGAAACATTTCTATAACACCTGGCATTGTCCATAAAAACATGACAACCACAATCAAATATGGTATTTGGCTCCTGTCACCCTATAATGACTAAGTGCCTAGCAAAACATTGATTTCATATATTTTAAAATGTAAATTTTATAAATACACTTATTTTCCTTACAACTGAAACATGGTGCTGTAGTCTGACCAAAGGCAACAGATAGTTAATATCAATCAATTAATAATTACTTAGAAAGTACCAGCTATGCTTTCAGGAATGTGTTAGAAGCCAAAGTAGATTTAAATACAGCTGTCAAGCAAGGAGTTTGTTTTCAATAGAAATGCAAGTAGGAGAGAAGAGATGATTATGATGTGAGAGATATTATATTGTGATGAAGAAGGTTGATTATGGAATTCAAATGTGTGGCTTCAAATCCTGGCTCTGTTATTCACAAGCTGATTGAAGACTGATTTTTAAAATTTTATATACCACTAAAAACTGCACATGCATTATCTGAATTCTCATAAGAATCTAGTAAGAAATATATCATTTTCTTCATTTTACAGGTAAGAAAATGAAACTTAAAGAGTTAATGTATTTTAGTTGGCAGGGCTGAGATTTAAACTTTTTTTTTTATTTTAGGAAGATCAGTGTAAAGTATAATAAGGAATTCCTTCCCTTCCTTCCTTCCTTCCTTCCTTCCTTCCTTCCTTCCTTCCTTCCATTTACTGAGTGCTAACTTACTGCCATAGGCACAATTAAGTGTTAGAGATATAACAAGGACAGGTAAATTGAATAAGATGGAGACTAGAGACTAGAATAGAGTTTCTCCAAAGACATCATGAACAAAATATTAACAACACACAAAAAGGGAGTCAATGTAGTAGGAACAGAGGCTATGGCTCATGTGTGGAAATGCTAATGTTTTCTTTTTCTTTTTCTTTTAGTGTTCCCGGAGATTGAACCCAGAGGAATTCTACCTTTGAGCTATACCCCAGTCCTATTTTATTTTGAAACAGGTGTGATGTGAGACTACAATAAAAACTAAAAAAAAAAAAAAAGAAATAGGGTCTCCCTAAGTTGATGAGGGCCTTGGTAAGTTGCTGAGGCTGGCTTCTAGCCTGTGATTTTCCTGACTCAGCCTCATTCAAAGGATCCAATTCAAAGGATTAATCCTAAAATTCAAGGGATCTTATGGTTGATCATGGAATCATAGGAAGAGGTTTGGTAACTGTGTTATGTAAACATCTTTCACCATAATTAGGTGCAATGTACCAAGAATTTATAAACTTCAATAAGCTTCATATTCACTTTCAGGATTGACAAATCTTAGGGAGATATTTATAAGTGAATTCATCATAGGATTTAACTCCCCTCTTTCTCATATTTTTATTCTAATTCTGTAAAGCATGTTCTGCAGACTTCTCTGGCTTAGTTACCAAAGGGGAAAAAGGTCAACAAAGAATGAGACATAGTGTTCCAGCCTCTAGACCTGAAAAAACATAGAAGGGAAGAACAAAATATTTTTTATTTTTTGTTTATTGGTGCATTGTAATCATACATCTTGATGGGTTTCAGGGTGGTAGAAGTATACATGTACACATTGGTCAATTAGCCCTCCCCCAATTCCCACCCTCATTCCCTCCCCCTTCCCTCCTTCTCCTGCTCATCATAGTAGTTGACTTTGATATATTTGTGTATGTACATCCTGAGCATTAGGGTGTTTCCCTCTTCCCTTTCCCCTTGAGATAGCTCAACTGACTCCATTTTGTAAAACCTGCACCATCTTAGGTTAAATGATTAAGCAAATGGAAATTCCCCAGAAGAAAAAAAAAAACAACAACCTATAGTTCCTGGAATGTAACATCTAGGTAAATACCAGACCTCCTGTTAATTGTCCCAGATTTCAGGGATAGCTAACTCTTGTAACTGCCAGATTTAATGTCTGTAATTGTTTGCTCAACTCCACCTGCAACTAATGTAATTCTGTAATTTGGGCTCTATAACCTCCTTCCACCTGCTGAACAGGACTGCTTCCTGTTTAGGGGAGACAGCCTGTGGCCATGAATAAATGACTCTTTGATTTGGACACAAGCTTTGAGGGTCTCTCTTGGCAGCTCCCCTACAACACCATCTCCTTCAATTAGGTTGCCTTCTTTACTCATCTGAGGTTTTCTCCATCTTTGTCTGGAGTTCCTCCCATGTCCTATTCTCCCTAGCTTCCACGTATTAGGGAGAGCATCCAACTTTTCACTTTTTGTGAGATTAGTCAAATCTCACTAAGCATAATGTTCTTTAATTCCATCCATTTCCCTGCAAATGATGTAATTTTATACATATCCCATAGTTTTGTAATCCATTCATCTTTTGATGGAATCTTGGCTGGTTCCATAGTTTGGCAATTGTGAATTGTGCAGCTATAAACATAGATACGCATGCATTAGTCTGGTAATTTGGTTTCCATTCTTTTGGGTAGATGCCTAGAAGTGGTATTGCTGGGTCATACGGTAGGTTCATTCCCAGTCTTATGAGGATCCTCCACACTGTTTCCCAAAGTGGTTGCACTAATTTGCAATCCCACCAACAGTGTATTAGAGTTTCTACTTCTCCACATCCTCACCAGCATTTGTTATTGTTTGTGTTTTTAATGATTGCCATTCTAATTGGGGTTAGGTGAAATCTCAGGGTAGTTTTGATTTGCATCTCTCTGATTGCTAATGATGTTGAACATTTTTCCATACATTTATTGGCCATTTGTATTTCTTCTTTTGTGAAGTGTCTACTTAGTTTACTTCCCCATTTTTTGATTGGGCTATTGTTTTTTTTAGCGTTGAGTTTCTTGAGTTCTCTATATATTCTAGATATTAGTCCTCTATCAGAGGAGGAGCTGGCAAAAATCTTCACCCGTTCTATTGACGATCTGTTGAGGTTCTTGATAGTTTCCTTTGCTGTGCAGAAGTTCTTCAGTTTAATGCAATCCCACGTATTGATCCTCTTTTTAACTTCTTTTGCTTTTGGGGTCTTGTTGAGGACATTTTTGCCTGTACCTATGTGTTGAAGAGTTGGACATATGCCCTCTTCATGTAGCTGCAAGGTCTCTAGTCTAATTTCCAGGTCTTTGATCCATCTTGAATTGACTCTTGTGCAGGGTGAGAAAGTGTGGTTTATTTCCATTTTTCTGCATGTGGTTAACCAGTCTTGCCAACACTATTTGTGGAAGAGGCCATCTTTTTTCCAGTATATATTTATGGCTCCTTTGTCAAAAATCAATTGGCTGTAAGTGTGCAGATTTGTTTCGGTGTCTTCTATTCTGCTCCATTGGTCTATGTGTCTGCTTTTGTGCCAATACCATGCTGTTTTTATTACTATGGCTCTGTAGTATAGTTTGAAGTCAAGTATTGTGATGCCTACTGCATGGTTCTTGTTGCTGAGAATGACTTTGGCTATTCTGGGTTTTTTGTTGTTCCAAATGAATTTAAGTAATGACTTTTCTATGTTTATGAAGAATGACAATGGTAATTGATTGGGTATTGCATTGAATATGTAGAACACTTTTGGAAGAATGGCCATTTTGATGATATTTATTCTCCCTAACCCAAAGCATGGGAGGTCTTTCCATCTTGTAAGATCTTCAATTTCTTTTTTCAATGTTTTATAATTTTCCTTGTAGGGGTGTTTACATCCTTGGTTAGGCTTATTCCTAAGTATTTATTGTTTTGGGAGATTTCATGAGTGGAAATGTTTTGTGGATTTCTTTTTCAGTGGATTTATGGTTGGCATATAGAAAAACTTCTGATTTTTTAAGATTGATTTTGTATCCCTACACTTTGTTGAATTTGTTAATCAGTTCTATAAGCTATTTTGTTGAGTTTGTTGGGTCCTCTAAGTATACTATCATGTTCTGCAAATAGAGATAGTTTCAGTTTTTCTTTTCCTATTTGTACTCTTTGATTTCCTTCTCTTGCCTTATTGCTCTGGCTAGAGTCTCTAGTACTATATTAAAAAGGAGTGGTGACAGCGGGCATTCTTATCTTGTTCCTGTAAGGGGAACTCTCATAGATTTTCCCCATTCAACATGATGTTGGCTGTGAGCCTATTGTATTTTGCTTTTATGATGTTGAGGTATGTTTCTTCTGTTTCGATTCTCTGCAGTGATTTCATCATGAATGGGTGCTGTATTTTGTCAAATGCTTTTTCAGTGCCTATTGAAATGATCATGTGATTTTTGTCTTTAGCTCTGTTAATATGGTGGATTACATGGATTGCTTTTTGTATGTTGAACCAGCCTTGCATCCCTGAAATGAATCTGACTTGGTCATGGTGTATGATTTTCTTGATGTGGTTTTGAATGCACATTGCTAGTATTTTGTTTAGAAGTTTTGTATCTAAGTTCATCAACAATATATGTCTGTAGTTTTCTTTTCTTGTGCTGTCTTTATTTGATTTTGTTATTAATGTGATGTTGACTTCATAGAATGTATTTGTGAGAGTCCCGTTTCTTTCTATTTCACAGAATAGATTGAGGAGTATTGGGATTAGTTCTTCTATAAAGGTTTTATAAAATTCACCTGGGAATCCATCTTGTCCTGGGCTTTTCTTTGATGGTAGGCTCTTTACTGCTGCTTCAATCTCTTTGATTGCTATTGGTCGATTTAAATTTTCTATATCTTCTTGATTCAACTTAGGAAAGTTGACAGTAACAAGAAGTTTATTAATTTCTTCTAGGTTTTCCATTTTGTTGGAGTATAGTTTTTTCAAAGTAGTTTCTGATAATCCTCTGGATTTCTGCACCATTGGTGGTAATAACACTGTTTTCATCTCTTACTTTAGTAATTTGGGTTGATTCTTTCTTTTTGTTAGGTTGGCTTGTGGTTTCATTATCTTGTTTATTTTTTCAAGGAACCAGCTTTTGGTTTTGTTGATTTTTTGCATTTTTATAATTCACTACTTCATTGATTTCTGCTTTGATTTTAATAATTTCCTGTCTTTATTGGATTAGGGGTTAGACTGTTCCTCTTTTCCAAGGGCTTTGAGGTGTGTTATTTAGGTTATTTATTTGGTGATTTTCTGTTCTTATGTGGGCACTCAATGCTATGAATTTTCCTGTTAATACTGCCTTCAGATTGTCCCAGAGATTTTGATATGTTGTGTCTCTGTTTTCGTTTGTTTCTAGGAATTTCTTAATTTCTCCTCTTATTTCTTCTGTTACCTATTCCTCATTCAGTAGTGTGGTGTTCAGTCTCCACATGTTTATGAGGTTTCTCTGGGTCTTCTTATAGTTGATTTCTAGTTTCATTCCATTATGGTCTGAAAAGACACAGGGGATTATAGCACATTTTTTGAACTTGCTAGTATTCACTTTGTGGCCTAGGATATGGTCTATTTTAGAGAAGGTTCCATGAGCAGATTAAAAAAAATGTGAGTTTATCTGTAGTTGGGTGGAATATTCTGTATGTGTCTAGTAGGTCCATTTAGTTTATGGTGTTCCTTAGGTCTAAGGCATCTTTACTGACCTTTTGTCTTGAAGATCAATCTAGTGGTGTGAGGGAGAGTGTTGAAGTCTCCCAATATTATTGTATTGGGATCTATGTGTGACTTAATGTCACAAAGAATTCCTTTTATGAAAGTGGTTACACCTGTTTGGGGCATAAATGTTGACCATTGTTATAGCCTCTTGCTGGATTGTTCCTTTTACTAGTAAGAAATGACATTCATTGTCTCTTCTAATAAGTTTAGGTTTGAAGTTTAATTTGTCTGATAACACAGTTGAGACTCGTGCTTGTTTTCATGTTCCATCAGCCTGGATTACCTTGTTCTATCCCTTCACCTTTAGTTTGTGAGTATCTTTACTTGTAAGGTGTGTTTCTTGCAGGCAGCATATAGATGGATTGTGATTTTTAATCCATTTTGCCACCTTATGTCTTTTGTTTGGGGAGTTGAAGCCCATTTATATTCAGCGTGATTTTTAAGAGATGAGTTTTAATTCCTAACACTTTGAGTTTTAATTTCTGTTTGAGGTAGTGTTTGTTCTTTTCCTAGTTGTTTGTTTGATGATAATCATTGTTTCTCTGGTTCTGTTGTTTCTTTATTATGTCTTCTTTGTAATTAATCTCTTTGAGTATTTTTTCTAGTGCTGGTTTGGAAGACATAAAGTCTTTCAGCTTCTCTTTGTCGTGGAAGGTTTTTATTTCCCTGTCAAATTTGATAGATATCTTTGCTGGGGAGATAAACCTTGGCTGGAAGTTCTTTTCTTTCAGAGTTTGGCATGTGTTGCTCCAGGACCTCCTGGCTTTCATGACTTGGTTTGGAAGGTCGGGAGTGATTCTTATTGGTTTGCCTCTGAATGTTACTTGGTCTTTTACTCTTGTTGCCTTTAAGATTCTTTCTTTGACATCTACATTAGTCAATTTGATTATTATGTGGTGTGGTGAACCTCTTCTCTGATCTTGTCTATTACGAGTTCTATATGTTTCCTGTACCTGTGTGTTGACCTCTTTTTCTATGTTTGGGCAATTTTCTAATATTACTTCTCTGAAAAGATTAGCGATTCCTTTGGTTCTAGCTTCTATTCCTTGTTTTTTGCCTATTATTATTAGGTTTGCTCTTTTAAGATTGACTAAGATCTTTTCAATGTCCAAGTTGTGCTGTCAAATTGTTTTTTCTAAATTATATACTATGCATTCATTTTTGGAGAGGTCCTCTTCTAAGAGTGAGATTCTGTTTCCCATATGGTCTATTCTATTGTTGATAGTTTGTATTAATGCCTTCATTTCAATTATTGCACCCTTCACTTCCTTCAGAGCTTCTTTTTGATTCCTGTTCAGGGTGTCAGATTCTTTGTTTATTTGATCCTTTATTTCTTTCAGGCTTTCTCTGAATTCTTTTTAGAAATCCTGTATTATTTCTACTATTAAAGTTCTGAATTATCCTTCTGGCAATCTTTGCATTTCTGTGTTGGCAGGTTCTGTTGTTGTGGAGTTGTGGGAGT
>PVJS01007568.1:0-55595 GCA_004027185.1 Glis glis | reverse complement strand
ACCGCAAAAAAAAAAAAAAAAAAAAAAATTATTTCAAGCCAGGTACAGTGGTGTAGGTCTGTAATCCTAGCTATTCGGGAGACTAAGACAGGAGGATCATAGATTTGAGAACAGCCTCAGCAATGTAGCAAAGCTTTCAGCAACCTAGTGAGACCCTCGTTCAAAACAAAAAATAAAAAAAGTTCTGAGTGTAGCTCCAGAGGTAGAATGCCCCTAGGTTCAATCCCCAGTACCACAAAAAATCAAAAAATAAAAAGGGCTGGGAATTTAGCTTGGAGGTATAATGCCCCTGGGTTCAATCCCCAATTAAAAAAAAAAAAAGCCGAGCATGGTGGCACGTGTTTGTAATCCCAGTCCTTGGGAGGCTGATTGCAGGTCCACGGCCAGCTACTTAAGTGAGGCCATCTGCAATTTATTTAGACCCTGTTTCCAAATAAAAAAATAGGCTTGAGGGTATAGCCTGGAGGTAGAAGGCCTCTAGATTCCATCCCCAGTACCACACACACAAAAAAGTTCTGGGCTAGCCAGCCTCATAACTTAGCCAAGACCCTGCCTCAAAATCAAAAGGACTGGGGATGTAGCTCAGTGTAAGAGCGCTTGCCTAGCATGCAAGGTCCTCCCCAGCACTGCCAAAAAAAAAAAAAAATCAACATTTACATGATTGCAATGTCAAACCTGTATAATAAAGTACATTAATTAAAGCCAGGAGTGGTGGCACATATCTATAATTCCTGTACTTGGGAGGCTGAGATAGGAGGATCGCAGATTCGAGGCCAGCGTTAGCAACTTAGACCCTCAGCAACTTAGTGAGACCCTGTTTCAAAATAAAAAATAAATTAGGGCAGGGTGTGTAGCTCAGAGGTAGAATGCCTCTGGATTCCATCCCTGGTACCACCAAAAATAAAAAGTTACATTAAGGGAAATCTCTTTCCCAGCCCATGGTCTTTATTCTTCCCCTTCCCTCTCTTTGTGGGTGATCATTCTTACCTAGTCCTTGATTTATTCTTTATTTTTTTGTGTTTGAGAATAGAGGCATAACATAGTTTGCCATAAACCTTGTTCTGTACCTTATTTTCTGGCAGTGTCCGTGTGTGCCAGTGACTTTCCTCCTTTCTTTAGACAGCAGTACAATACTCTCTGGGTGTGCTGTAACGTACTAAAGCATGTCTGTTGATGGGCATTTGGGTGGTCTCCAAACTTTGCTGTTATGAGTTATGTCACAAAAATAATGTGCATATACTGTTTTCTATTTTACCCAATGCATTTTGGGATAGATTCCTGGAAGTGAGGTGGCTGGGTCAGAGGACAATGGCATGTGTAATTTGGCCACCTGCAGCTAAATTCCCCTCCCTTAGAGTCTGTGTATCGCATACTCCCATCAGCAGTGTAAGAGAGCCAGGCTTACCCAGTACTTGGGTGTTTGCCAGTCTGAAAAGTAGTTGAACATACTTTTAATTTGCATTTACAATTTTTTTCTGTGAAATGTCTGTTCTATAGCCTGTTTTCCTATCAAGTTGTTCATCTCACCCAATTTTCAGGAACTTACTGTATTAGAGCTTCTAAAAACTCTTCATCAGAGTGGAGTGAGGTGGCATATGCTTCCCAGCTACTCAGGACCCTGAGGTAGGAGGATCGCAACTTCCAGGCCAGCCTCGGCCACTCAGTCAAGACCCTGTATCAAAATAAAAGCGGCTAGGGACATAGCTCAGTGGCGGAGCACTTGCCTACCACATGCAAGGCTCTGGGTTCAGTCCCCAGCACTACACACATACACCCCTTCATCAGTAGTGAAAATTACAAATAATTTTTTCCAGTTTGTTCTTTGTTTGTTGCTCTTGGTATCTTTTGCAATATGAACATTTTATTCTTATGTAGTCACATTTTTATTACTTTGAACCATTATCAGGGAAGTTTTTCACTTCCAAGTCATAAAGTTTATCCATATTTCCTTCCAGCCTGTGGGTGTCTTTGCATTTCAGTTCCCGGTCTATCAGGGATGTCTCAAATGGGGTGAGATGCGATCCCGTTCACCCCTCCCACATGGCTTGCCCACCAGGCTTAGAGGACAGTCCTGCCACTGGATGGAGTAGCCACCTTCATGCCTGTGTCCACTTCAGGGTTTCCTGTTCTAAACCATTGGTCTCTCTCTCGTTTGCTAATGTTTTCCCATTTTTCTGGTGGTGATTTTTGTTTTAATATCAATTATCATTATTGCCATCTCAGTGCTGTTCTATTCTTTATTAGGGCTTTTGCCTTGCTTATTGTGTTCTTGTTTGTTTCATCATTGCAAGCTTTATAATCAACTTTGTGCTCTAAACTATACTTAATTTTAAAAATTAATCTTACAAGAATTGACATCCTTATGATTTGAGCATTGTATCTTTCAAGAGTCTTTACTAGTTTATAATGCACATATTCCACTTTTTGTTGGGCTCATGTCCAGCTCTTTTTTGTGTATGTGTGGTGCTGGGAATTGAACCCAGGGCCTCACACATGTTAGGCAAAGCGCTCTCCCGCTGAGCTGCACCTCGCCCTCCTACTTTCTAGCTGGCTATCATTTATGTGAGTTACAGCTGCTGACGTCTGGAGTCTGATTCTTTTTCTCTCTGTTCTAGTCAAGCAGTGGTTGCTCCTAGGTTTCTGGGTGTGCAGTCACTTGCCTCTTCCTATCACCCTATGGCTGCCCATCTTCTCCTGTCTCCCTTCACAGGTGCAGGTACCCATGGATGATGAGCACTGGTGCAGGTGCACTTGACTGGCTTGGCGTGGGGTTCAGGGCAAGCTCCCCACTAGCAGGCATGGTATTTGAGCCCACACCATTCTAATAGATAGGCATTCCAACCAGAGAAAAAATTGTAGAGAAATATGCTTTTACAGAACCACAAGTATTCTTGTTGTCTCTGTTTCTCTTCCTGCTTCAGGCCTCAGCAACTGTTGCCATTCCTAAAGAACACCATCGCTTTGTGATCGGCAAAAATGGAGAGAAACTGCAAGACTTGGAGCTAAAAACCGCAACCAAAATCCAGATTCCGCGCCCAGATGACCCCAGCAACCAGATCAAGATCACTGGCACCAAAGAGGGCATCGAGAAAGCTCGCCATGAGGTCCTTCTCATCTCTGCTGAGCAGGTGAAGCCCCACGTGCCCTGTGCCCTTTCACCTGCCCAGCCCAGCCTTGCTCCCAGTGGGCCGCTGCCTCCTGTGTGCGCTAGCAACGCAGTGTGCGTGGGGCTTCAGCTCTTACTGTAGAAGCCCAGTCTGTTCTCACCAGTCCATCCCGTCCTTTCCAGGACAAGCGCGCTGTGGAGAGGCTGGAGGTGGAGAAGGCCTTCCATCCCTTCATCGCTGGGCCATACAACAGACTTGTGGGTGAGATCATGCAGGAGACAGGGACACGCATCAACATCCCCCCACCAAGTGTCAACCGGACAGAAATCGTCTTCACCGGAGAGAAAGAGCAGTTGGCTCAGGCTGTGGCTCGCATCAAGAAGATCTACGAGGAGAAGGTGTGCATTGTGAAGGAGGTGGAGCCATAGGCAGGGAGAGCCAGAGGATTTGAGTTTGGACATTTGGTTGAGGCCTCCCTCTGCCCCTTGTCCTTTTACCCTTAGGCACAGAGCTTAGCCCTTAGCTCTCCAGTGCCCACACTGCTGGGCACTGCAGGTAGTCGTCCTCACAATCCTGTCTGTATATGTCCTGGCCCGGGCCTCTGGCCACACTGGGAGTGGCTGCCTGGGGGTGGCATACACAGCTCAGATCTTTGATTAAGCTGTTAGCTCAGTTGGCCAGCTTTGAGGTTTGAAACTCATTCCTTAATCTGTAGAAAAGACTTGGTGTTTTTAAATTTTCCTGGTTCGTGTTATCATCCTGGAGTGACTAGGCTCTGGGGAAGTGGAGCTTCTAGGGAGGGTTGGTCATGGTCTCCATCTCTTGGGGATTGGCATCTGTCATCTGGGGTCCCTTTGGCTTGCTTCCTCCTCTGTTAGCAGTGACACCCCCCCCCCCCGCATGCCTGCTGACTGCCCTTATGGTGCTCTTAATTAGAAAAAGAAGACCACAACCATTGCAGTGGAGGTGAAGAAATCCCAGCACAAGTATGTCATCGGGCCGAAAGGCAATTCCTTGCAGGAGATCCTGGAGAGAACTGGAGTTTCTGTTGAGATCCCGCCCTCAGACAGCATCTCTGAGACTGTGATTCTGCGAGGAGAGCCTGAGAAGCTGGGGCAGGCCTTGACTGAAGTCTATGCCAAGGTAGCTGCCTCACAGTGAAGTGTGCTCTGCTCTGCTGACTGTCCGGGTCCTTTATGGACAACTCTTGATTGGTACATGTTGGGGGCCTTGAAATGTGCCCAGTGGAGGGAGCACTCACCTGCAGACCCTGTGTGAGCAATCTGGCTTTTGTTTTAACATAGCCTTGAGTCCTACAAACCTGCCGGTCTGTTTCCTGTGTTTCCTAGGCCAATAGTTTTACAGTCTCCTCTGTCTCTGCTCCTTCCTGGCTTCACCGCTTCATCATTGGCAAGAAAGGGCAGAACTTGGCCAAAATCACTCAACAGATGCCAAAGGTAAGGAAATGTTCTGGCTCTGTTGTACTGAGTTGTCCTGTTGTTTTGTTGTTGCTGTCTGTCCTGTGGGTGCCTTGGAAGTTGGCGGCACATTTTCAGGCTTCAGTCATCCCACTGGACGTGGCCAGCTTCTGCAGTAGCCTCGAGATTGCAGAATCAATGTCTTTAGGTGTCTGTATTATTTTCTGGTGTTTGTAACCAGAGAAGATGAGTATTGCTAGGCTTAATAAACATCATAAGAAATGTTTCATTTGATAATTATGGTATGATAGCTTTTTAGAGCTAAACTTGTATGCAGATTGTATTAACGTGTGAATTTAATGGGCTTCTCCACCTCTGTGCTGCTGTCCTTACCACAGGGAGACAACAGCACCCAGGACACGCGGGAAGGTGATGGCAGAGAGCCCTCTGTCACCCTTTATTCCTGTTCTGTTGAGACTAGTGTCCTGTTTACTTGTTCATCATTTCACTTTTGTGGGGGTTTTTTGTTTTTGTTTTTTGTGGTACTGGGGATTGAACCCTGGGCACTACCACTAGCTACATCCCCAGCCCTTTTTATGTTTTATTCTGAGACAGGATCTCTACATTGCCCAGGCTTGGCCTTGAACTTGAGATTCCTTTGCCTCAGCCTCCTAAGTAGCTGAGACTATCGGTGTGCACCACCATGCCTGGTTCATTTCACTCTTTGTAGCCTTTGACTCCTGCCGGATTCACCACATGCAAGGGCTGCTCTGCCTTTCTGACTGCCTTGCCTCACATGGTATCAACCAGTCAGGTTGGTGGCCTGGCCATGTGCAGAGGAGTTACTCTACAACTTCAGGCAGTTGCACTTGTTTTTAAATTCTCCTTGTTACTCGTTTTCACTCTTTAAAGAACAAAAGAGGAGCCAGGTTCCAAAGGTGACAATATACAAGCACTTGAGTAGCAGTGGTGTAAAGTACTTTGCAGTTCCTGACCTCAACAAAAGGAAGGGTTGTCAGACTGTAGCATTAGTGCCAAATAACAGCCCTCCCTCGGCCTCCCTTTCAGCTTCTCCTGGTGGTGGTGGATGTGGCCATCCCTTTCCTGTTATTTATGTGAAGCAGTTTGGGGTCAGCTGCTGCCCCCAGGAGAGTGCTCATGGGCTTTTTGGGGACAAGCAGTTGTGCACGGGGCCCGAGGTCGCTGCAGCCATGTGGGTTAGTCTTGGCAATCCCTCTCCTCATTGTGGTCTGGTAGGTTCACATCGAGTTCACAGAAGGTGAGGACAAGATCACCCTGGAGGGCCCCACAGAGGACGTGAATGTAGCCCAGGAGCAGATTGAAGGCATGGTCAAAGACCTGGTAAGGTGCCCCTTGGAACACCTTGGGCTAGTGAAAAGCGGGGCTCTGGTGAGGCGGGGACAGGCAGAGATCTGGTTAGCCAGCTCTCATGAGGGTTTGCACAGAGACACAGGAGCAACCTTGCTGGGTGAGTAATAGGTTCTGAAACATCCAGAAGCCAGCTGAAATCCCAGAGGTGTCCTGGGTGGTAAGAAGAAGCGGGAGTTGGCGTTTCCTAGATTTAGGATCTGACTCCTTGTCTGAACAACCAGGCACACCCCAGGGACCCAAGCACTCATCTCTGTTGACCACTCTGTGCGTCTCCCACAGATCAACCGGATGGACTACGTGGAGATCAACATTGACCACAGGTTCCACAGGCACCTTATCGGGAAGAGCGGAGCCAACAGTGAGTGACCTGAGGGTGTGCTGGGGCCTCCGAAGACAGCCCAGGCCAGGCCTGCTGTCACTTTCAGAAATCAGCATGATGAGGGGCCACACTGAAGGCAAGCCAAGGACCACAACCTCCACTTCTCAAGCAGACCTGCTGGGTTTTGCCCACCAGTGTCTGTAGGACTGGCACTCACTTCCTAGACCCATGCCCAAGTCCATCAGCATGGGGAGGGTGCTGGAGAGCAAGCATCCCCGCATCCCCCCGGACTGAGCGCTCAGCCTGTCTAGGCCCCTTGCAGGGACAGCTCAGGAATGTGGTAACTCAGGAGTGCGTGAAATGGGCTCTGCAGCAATCCAAGGTTGTCGTTTTCAGCCTCCACCCTTGCTTAGTTTACCTGAATGTCTGTACCCACCCATCATGATGTTCACGTACTCTGGAAACAATTCCATGCCCTGGGTTTCACCTTCTAGTGGAGGTTAAGGTCAGCACATACCTTTTCCTGCATAGTTTCATCAGCAGAGGATCCTTCCTGGATTTCTTAATGACTAACACCCACCAGCCAAAAAAAAAAAAAAATGAATCCCATTTTTGTTGCAAGTAAATATAAGCCTGTCCACTCTGCTGTGGCCTAGAACAGTGCATTCTCTGGTGTCAGTCTTGTGATCTGTGTCATTTTTATGATGGGGACAAGAATCTGGACACTGAGTGACTTTGGTCAGTGCTCATTTTTACATACTACTTGAATCATGCGTACATTGTGAACTTGCTTTTGTGGTTTTGCTTTATATTTTGGTTAACTGTAGTACTAAAAAATACAAGGAAGTACAGTAGTACAGTTCTGACATTAATCTCTGGTTTGTGCTCCCTAGGAATCGTAGAACCTCTTAGCATAGTGTGGTCAAAGGATTTTATCTGTTCTGTTTTCTTCTGATCCAGTTCCTTATCCTCATTTTCTTTTCATAATCTAATATCTGCTGCCTCCTTCTGTCTTTTGCTGCTCTTGCTCTGCATCATTCCACCCTAGAACATGGCCTCTTCATGTCAGTCCCCGTCACAGATTGTCCCCTACTGCCTCTGCTTGTGCACTGTTGAGAACGTTTTCACAGAGCCCTCTTTGGTCCTCCAAGGGGCTCTGCTTTTCTTCATTGCACAGTGGGCATTGCCTGCCTCATTCCCTGGCAGTTTGCCTTCTCCAGGGTTCTGGGAGCCCAGATCTCAAATGGGCACCAGGTTCTTTCCAGAGCAGGTGGCAGCAGGAGGGTTTGCAGCCCTCTTATTTTGTGAAAACAGCAAAGTGCTCAGTTTGCATCTAAGCTGACGCTGGAGTCCTGCTGCCCCATGTACTTAGGGATGGGCAATGGGCTGTTTCTGTCCAGAGTTTATGTAATTTTGTTTTAAACTGGAATCATGGTTCCTAAACTTGCTTGCATGTTATGCATGTTAGTAACACCTGGAATCTTCTGAATATTCTAAAGCACCAGCCTCCTCCCCAGCCTCCTCCTCCTCAGACTAGGTGGTCCCAGCCATCAGTGTTTGAATCTCTCAAGGCAGTGGCAACCTGCAGTCAAGGCTGGGAGCTGGTACTCTAGAAGCCCTGCAGTCCAGTGAAGGTCTGAACCAGCTCTCGCTCTGGACAATGGAAGTTCTTGTTTTAAAGGCTAGTTGTCATTTTAAGTTAACGGGAATAGCTGCTTAGGATATATGGGGCTTGGCACTGTCCTTCCAAGGTGTTATTGACAAACCATCATACCTTCTGCATCTAAAACGTGTTTCCTTTTGTGTCCCAAGTAAATAGAATCAAAGACCAGTACAAGGTGTCGGTGCGCATCCCTCCTGACAGCGAGAAGAGCAACCTGATCCGCATTGAGGGGGACCCACAGGGTGTGCAGCAGGCCAAGCGGGAGCTGCTAGAGCTCGCATCTCGCATGGTAAGCCCAGCACCCAGGTCCCGCCAGGAAGGTGCAGGCCTGCCTCTGCTGGCTGCCTCTGAGGCTCAGCGCTGCGAGGGCCTGGTCCTGGAAAGTGGAGTCTCCAAGTCCTACCCTGGGTTTACTCGCTGGAGTCACATTGCTTTCATCCTCCCCAGGTCACCAGCACATCTTGCCTCCCTCAGGCCCTGACTGGTGCTGGAGAAGCACAGGGGCACCCCAGGGGTCCCAGATGCTGTGATAATGTTCCTGGATTGTGTGGTTGTGTGTGTGTGTGTGTGTGTGTGTTATTGGATTTAAACCCAGGAGTGTTCTACCTCTGAGCTACACCCCCAGCCCTTTTCTTTTTTTTTGCGGTACTGGAGATTGAACCCAGGGGCATTCTACCTCCAAGCTACACCCCCCAGCCTTATTTTTTTATTCTTTATTTTGAAATGGGGTCTCACTAAGTTGCAGAGGGCCTTACTAAGTAGCTGAGGCTGGCCGCGAACCTGCGATCCTCCTGTCTCAGCCTCCCAAATACTGGGATTACAAGCATGCACCACCACACCTGGCCCCCCAGCCCTTTTTTATTTTTTATTTTGAACCAGAGTCTCACTGAACTACTTAGGCTGGCCTCAAACCTGCTATCCTCCTGTCTCAGGCTCCCAAGTACTGGGATTACAGGTGTGCACCACCATGCCCAGCTACATTCCTGGATTTTTAAAGGACCCCAGGTGGTTCTCATGTGTGGCCAAACTTGAGAATCACTGTGGTTCCCCACCACAAGTCTGGGGCAAGTGTCCTCCTGAAGCACTGCACTGCACAGGATGCCTGGCATCTGGTTCTGCTTCCACTAAGCCATAAGCACTCTCGCTTCTCCTTGTCAAATGCATGCCACCCTGCCACCCAGCAGTGATTCTTGACTTGGCTGCACATGGAAGTCGCTGGGTGCCTTGAAGGGGCCAGAAAAGGTAAATACAGCAGTCATGTACCCCAGGCAGTTTCTGTTCAGCCTCTCACTCCAGAATCTCTGCCAGAAGGCTTAAATCAAAAGGCTTGTTTTTTTATTGGCAGTGAATTTACTTTCCTCAACTGTAATCCAAGGTGTGGTCAACCTCCTGCCACCCTCTGGCCATCTTGAGCTGGGTTTCCAACCCAGTGTTCCAGAATCTCATCCTGGCCCTCTCCCAGGATCCCTTTTCCCAGAGTGTCTTCTGCCTACACTGAATCACTGATTTCTGTTATCTGCATGCTGATCTGATCTACCAGAGTCCTTTGAAATGTTTGATAAGCTGATTGTGTTCTTCCTGGATTCCAGCTCTACCTATTCTGTATTTCTTCTGACATTTTAATAGAGCCTGCAGAGAAGGTTGAGATCCACGTGGGTTCAGATCCGTGTGTTGGACCCTTTTTTCTTAATTATCCATGCAGGGAAAGTGGTACGAGCCATCTGTGTTCAGAATGGATCACTCCCTGCTGTACAGGATGCCATGGAGAACCATGCTCACCTTTGGCTCTTGTGGAACAGAAGTGCTAACTGGTTTGCTTTGGTGGTTATCACTGCCTTGAGAGCACTTCTGGCTGAAGGGTCCTACAATCAGTTCCTCGGTTATACTTTGCTCAGCAAAATAGCACACAGCCAGTGAAAACTGGGGTATGAGGATTATTGCTGAGGTTAGGTGTCCCGTAATGGGCACTCTGTTGGCCTGTTGCTCCTGGGGGTACCTCGGGGTGCCACCTGGGTACTACCTCACTTGCTGCTGGGCAGCAGCTGGCCTGTGCAGCAGCGGTCCCCAGGTTTCTGATGCCTCCTGGTGAGGGGAGTTGCTAGCCTTGCTTATGATAAATGGCATTATCTGCATTAATTCTATTTTTTAGGAAAATGAGCGTACCAAGGATCTAATCATTGAGCAAAGATTTCATCGAACAATCATTGGGCAGAAAGGTGAACGGATCCGTGAAATTCGTGACAAATTCCCAGAGGTAAAGGTTTCCCAAAGGCTTTTTTTTTTTTTTTTTTTGCAGTACTAGGGATTGAACCCAGGGGTGTTCTACTGCTGAGCTACACCCCCAGCCCAATTTTTTATTCGTTGTTTTGAAACGGTCTCAGTAAGTTGCAGAGGCCCTCACTAAGTAGCTGAGGCTAGCCGCGAACTCAGATCCTCCAGTCCCAACCTCCCAAGTACTGGGAGACATGTGCGCCACCATGCCCAGCTTTTTCTTTTCTTTTCTTTTCGATCGTCCCTTTTCTTCCCTTCAGTGCTAGGATTGAACCCCAGGGCCTTGTATATGCTGGGCAAGTGCTCTATAGCTGAGCTATACCACCCCCCAGCCCCAAAGGCATCTGTTAACCTCTAAGAGTGATCTAATTTGCACTTACAGGATATTCAGTATTTTGGAACCCAGTTGTCCTCTAAGCAAACTCGGTCTCCTGATGGTTTGTTACAGGTTATCATCAACTTTCCAGACCCGGCACAAAAAAGTGATATCGTCCAGCTCAGAGGGCCGAAGAATGAGGTGGAAAAATGCACCAAGTACATGCAGAAGATGGTGGCAGACCTGGTAGGAGGCTCTGTGCAGCCTTTGCTGTGTGGCAGTGCTGGGGATGGTGTGGGGCATGTGTCCCATCAGAACTCATGACCCTTCCCCCTAAGAGCCCTGCACTGGTCTGCTGTCAGCAGCTTGAGACCAAGTGGTAACCGTACCTCTTAATGCCTGGATGCTCAGACTGGCAGTAACAATCAAAACTTCTGTGCTGTGGAATTCAAGCGGGAGGGATTCCTCTTCTCTCATACCTCTTACCTTTTTTCCTTCAGTAGTCTTTAGATAACTAGGTAGAGAAACTGTCGCAGCTAGTAAGGAGAGAGGTTATAACACAAATAAAAATGAGGAGTCAGTTATTCATGTATTACTATCCTCAAAAACTGAAGTGGGAAAAGGTCTGGAAAATGTGAGAGAGGAACTAATGGGAAGGCCACAGATGGCCACATCTCCATGGTCATCCAGGGGCTTTGGCATAGTTGAGGCCTGCCCTGAGGGAGGTGCTGGAGCAGGACTCCACTGAGTGCTGCTCCCATGCAGCCACCAAGTGCTGGACTCCCAAGAGCACTGGCGTCTGTATGCTGCCTTGGCATGGGTACTAAGCCCTTCCGTGGCCAGCTCTGAGTCTGGCATGTGGCACAGCTGACCTCAGCCAGAGTACTTGTTGAAGGCCAGACTTGATTGCTTCTGCATTGTACAGCATGCATCTAACAGACTGCAGACTCTATGGGCTTGAGATCAGTCAGCTGACATGCCAGGTTAGGAGTCTTTGGACAAGTTTATCTCACCCTCATGACAGACCTCTGAGGATCACATAGGTGGAGAGGGGAAAAGGAGTCTCCAACTCCATGTTTGCCAACAGTAGGGCCCTGTCGAGTTCCTGTTGCTTGGGGGATAGAAGGGAGATTTCTCTCTCTGGCATGAGTGGTTAATTGTGCCATCTTTTTGTCTTTAAGGTGGAAAATAGCTATTCGATTTCTGTTCCGATCTTCAAACAGTTTCACAAAAATATCATTGGAAAAGGAGGTGCAAACATTAAAAAGGTGACCAGCTTGTCCCTGGATCTTGGCTCTTCTTGCCCATCGTCTGTAGCCCTGCACCATCCAGTTCCCAGCCCTGTGCTCAGGTGCATCTGCTGGGGAAGGATTCTGCTCAGCTTCTCATGTTCATCTCCCTCCCTGTAGATTCGTGAAGAAAGTAACACCAAGATCGACCTTCCAGCAGAGAACAGCAACTCTGAAACTATTGTCATCACAGGCAAGCGAGCCAACTGTGAAGCTGCCCGGAGCCGCATTCTGTCTATCCAGAAAGACCTGGTAATGGCCATGTTCCATGGTGGAGACCCTTGCCCACTTGCTGTGTGATGCACTCTCTAGCAGAGCCTCCAGCGCCAGCCTGCTGGGTCACTGGGGTGGCACAGCTCCACAAAAGACTGCAACTTTAGAGCTAGGCGGTGCTAAGCAGGTGGTCAGCAGACCTTCACCAGTGATGCTTGTTCACTTGCTGCACAGCAGTAACATTTGACCAGGTTCTTGTTCTATTAAGTATTTTCTTTTTGTTAATTTGTACACCACTTGGAAATTATCATATCTGAAGGTGCTTACAGTGTTTTCTTCAGTTTAAAGAAAATTGACATAATCTACACGTTTACAGCGCGCAGTTTGATAGTTCTGGCATGCACACCTGCAAAATCATCCCCACTGCCAAGCCAACGAATTTGGCTGTCGTCCCGAGTGCCCCTTGCCCTCTGCATCTGAGCCACCCTCCACTTCAGCCCGACCACCCTCTTCGGCAGCTCCTGGCTTGCCTCCAGCCATGGCATTTGGGATTGGGTATCGTGCACCCTTGCCTCATGGCTGGACTTCCTGCTGTTGTTGTGCATAGGACTTTGAGGTCAACTGGGGGATGGTGTTGCACTGTGCAGATAGGTCATCTGTTTCTGGTGCTTGGTGATCAGTATCGTCAGGGGTTTTTTTCTTCTATCAAAGCTGTCAGGTTTAGTGACATAAAGTTGTTAGGGTATACCCATGTTACCCTGTCTGTACTGCCACCTCCTTGTGTTCAGAACATCTGTAATCTGCATCATCATAAAATAACCTTTTATCCTTCACGATATTCTTTGCTCTGGAATTTGCTTTTTCTAACATTGAAGTGTTTTTTTTTCTCAGCAGTTTGCTTTATTTAATTGACTATTTCTTACTTTAAATTGCAATATTTGCTTTTAATTACATTTGTGATTATACTATATATCACATACTTTTTTTTTTGAGGTACTGGGATTGAACCCAGGGGCATTCTATCTCCGAGCTACACCCCCAGCCCTATTTTTTTTTTTTATTCTTTATTTTGAAACAGGGTTTCACTAAGTTGCAGAGGGCCTCACTAAGTAGCTGAGGCTGGCCGCAAACCTGGATCCTCCAGTCTCAGCTTCCCAAGTACTGGGATTACAAGCGTGCGCCACCATGCCCGACTTTATCACATGCTTATTTACATTTATTGCATAATATTTAACAAATGTGGTTAAGTTACATTTACTATGATCTGTTTTTTAAGTTTGGCAAAATATATATGACATAGAATTTACCATCTTCACCATTTTTAAGTATCTTTCAGTGGCATTAAGTACATTCACAGTATTGTGCAACTATCACCCTGTCCATTTTCAGAATGTTTTCATCTTTTTTGTGGTACTGGGGATGGAACCCAGGGACATTCTATCTCCAAGCTACATCTGCAGCCCTATTTTATTCTTTTATTTTGAAACAGTCTCA
Organism: Glis glis; assembly: GCA_004027185.1. Classification (NCBI taxonomy): domain Eukaryota; kingdom Metazoa; phylum Chordata; class Mammalia; order Rodentia; family Gliridae; genus Glis; species Glis glis. The sequence continues at coordinate 42,113 of PVJS01007568.1, read as the reverse complement.
TTAAGTTGCAGATGGCCTCACTAAGTTGCTGAGGCTGGCCACGAACCTGTGATTCTCCTGTCTCAGTCTCCCAAGTACTGGGATTACAAGCGTGCGCCACCACGCCCGGCTCAGAATGTTTTCATCTTAAGCAGAAGCTCTGACCCCCTTGGACAGTAACTGCCTACCCAACTCCCACACCTATCACTTTAAATGTGATTGTTTTCTGTGGTTGAGTTTAAATCTGCTGTCTTGCTGTTTACTTTCCTTTTGTTTCGTCTACTTTGTTCTTTTTCTTTCTTTTGGTTGGATGTTTTTATGATTCTTTTTCTCATTGGCATGTTGGCCATGGCTCTGGTTTGGTTGGTGGTTTCTGTGATGCTGGGAATGCACTGGGGCCTGTGCACACTGGCGCTCCACCACTGCACAGCTCCATGATTCTCAGTTGCTGCTGCTGTGCCATCTGTCCCTGTGTGCCCTCTGCACACGAAGGCCTCTGAGTGGCTTGGTGGCTTTCTTGGCCCTGCTCCTGCCTTTGTGCTCCAAGATCCCGCCTTTTACTCACCTGTTACAGGCCTTACAGGAATACATCATTGACCTTTGTGTTTGAGATCACAGCTTTTTTTTTTTTTTTTTTTTTTAATTTTGTACTGGGGATTGAACCCATGGGCATTCACCCTCCAAGCTACACACCCAGCCCGTTTTATTTTTTATTTTGAAACAGGGTCTCACTACATTGCTGAGGCTGGCCTCAAACCTGCAATACTCCTATCTCAGCTTCCCAAGTACTGGGATTACAGGTGTGTGCCACCACGCCTGGATGTAGTCTTCATATTTGAAAGACATTTTTGCTAAGTGTCTGCTCACTGACCTCATTTCCACAAGAAGCTCATGTTGCCGTGGGTCTTTCCCTCTGCGTGGCAAGTCTGTTTCCTTTTGATCACCAGCTTTGAGCAAGGTGTGAGGTGTGTGTCTTTGCTTGGTGTTTGTGGAGCTACGTGTAGGCTTAGCATTTTCATCAAATTCGAGGAAGTTTGGGTACTGTTTCTTCATATTTTTGTGTGTGAACCCCCTCGATCTCCTCCCTTAGGGGCTCAATTACTTGATGTTAGTTGTCCTGCTCTTTAAATTCCTTAATTCTCTACAATGTCTAATCTGCCTGTAATCCCATCTGGTCTGTTTTTCCTTTTAGACATTATTGATTTTTAGCTCCTGAAATTCATTTGAATCTTTTCCTAACGTCTTGTATTTTCAGTGCTCAACATGCTCAGTTTTTCCTCTGGCTTTTGATGATAGACCACATGGTAAAATAACTGTTTTAATGTCCTTGGTCTGCTGATCCTAACCTCTGGGCCATTTTTAAATTGTTCTCTCTTTTCTTTATCTTTTTCCTTTTTTGTGTGTGTGGTACTAGGGATTGAACCCATAGGCATTCTGCCTCCAAGCTGCACCCCCAGCCCTTTTTATTTTTTGTTTTGAAACATGATCTTGCTACGTTGCTGAGAGTCTAACTTAGTTGCTGAGGCTGGCCTTGAACCTGCGATTCTCCTGTCTCAGCCTCCCAAGTACTAGGATTACAGGTGTACACCACCATGCCCACCTTATTTCCTTTATTGGTTGTTTTCACTTGTTTCTTGAAGACTGGTTTTTGCTTTTTGTTTTTTTGTCGCACTAGGGATTGAACCCAGGGGCATTCTACCTCCGAGCTACATCCTTACCCCTATTTTATTTTTATTTTGAAACAGGGTCTCACTAGGTTGGTGAAAGTTTCACCATTTGCTGAGGCTGTCCTCGAACCTGCAATTCTCCTATCTCAGCCTCCCAAGTACTGGGATTACAAGCATATGCCATCATGCCCTAAAATACTAGAAGACTAGTATTTTTTATTGGACTTTTTTTTTTTTACTATTATTCCTTAAATATTTGGGGGCTTTAAGGTACTCTGAAACACTTTACTCCTTTTAGTACTTATTTTTAAGGTTTGTTAGGTGCGATCAGAGCTGTGTTTAGTCCGGCCTCACATGTCTCCCACTGCTGGGGGAGATACTCCTGAGTACTACACAATGGCCCCGAGGGCTGAGGCTGAGCAGCGTGCTGCTGAGGCTGTTTCCCACGTTCTTCCTGGGGTGTCTGCAGTGTCTGTGTGGGTGGGCTCCGGGCTGGGCGCTCTCTGCTGCTCTGTTGGGGTTCTGACCCATGCACTTGTGCTGCCTTGGGCCCCAGGCTGTGAGCCATCTCCTCACCTCCTGAGCTGCAGCAGCATGTCGTGACAGTCCCCTTGTTTGCTTCCTGGTGCCAGTTTCAGGTAGGAGTAAGTTCAGTCTCTGCACTTTCATCCTGGCTGGAAGCAGGATCTTTGCTTGAATAGGCATATTGGACTCTCTCCGCTAGTTAGTGTCAGTTACTTGAAGAAGTGGAACCAGCACCCAGAGCCCTGCTGCCACACTCCGCCCCGGCCCACCTCTGTGGGCCTCTGGGTCCTGCTTCTGCAGGCATCGCCCAGACTGCTGACCTCTCCTCCTCCAGCCCTTTCTCATCACACTCCAGTGATGCCCTCTTGCTGCTGTGTGTTTGGTTTCAGGCCAACATAGCTGAGGTGGAAGTCTCCATCCCCGCCAAGCTGCACAACTCCCTCATCGGCACGAAGGGCCGTCTGATCCGCGCCATCATGGAGGAGTGCGGTGGGGTCCACATTCACTTCCCTGTGGAAGGTTCTGGAAGTGACACAGTTGTCATCAGGGGCCCTTCTTCTGACGTGGAGAAGGCCAAGAAGCAGCTCTTGCACCTGGCAGAGGAAAAGGTGAGCTCTCACTCAGTGTCCCTTCTTCTCATGGAAAACCCTAAATGCCCTTTCTTTGTGGCAGGTCAGAAATCAGCTTTACAAGCTTGGCATGGTGATGTGTGCCTGTATTTGGGAGGCTAAGACAGGAGGATCACAGGTTTGAGGGTAGTCTCAGCAACTTAGCCAAGACCCTGTTTCAAAATAAAAAATAAAAAGGTTGGCGGTGTACCTCGGAGGTAGAATACCCTTGGGTTCAACCCCCAGTACAAAAAAGGAAGGAAGAAATCAACTTTGTAATAGACCTCTATGCCATTACTAGAGGGCCCTTCAGGTTCAAATGTCCATGTATACAATATAGAAAATTTGTTCTTTGGCTTATTAAGGGCTTTGGGGAGAGAAGTTTGTTTTAAAAACTCGATGCTGCCGGGTGTGGTGGCGCACGCTTGTAATCCCAGTACTTTGGGAGGCGGAGACCAGAGGATCCGGGTTTGCGGCCAGCCTCAGCTCGCTTGCGCTCTCTCTCTCTCTCTCTCTCTCTCTCTCTCTGCCTAGTGAGGACCTCCGCAACTTCATGAGACCCGATTTCAAAATAAAGTATAAAAAAAAATAGGGCCGGGGGCGTAGCGCGGAGGTAGAAAGCCCCTGGGTTCAATCCCCAGTACCGCAAAAAAACAAAAAAACCTCGATGCTTTGTGTTCAGTTCTGAGTTTTGTTTTTGCAGCACTGGGGATTGAACCCAGGGGCATTCTACCTCTAAGCTATACCCCCAGCCCTATTTTTTATTCTTTATTTTGAAACAGGGTCTCACTAAGTCGAGGAGGGCCTCACTAAGTAGCTGAGGTAGCCGCGAACCTGGATCCTCCAGTCTCAGCTGCCCAAGTACTGGGATTACAAGTGTGCGCCACCGCGCCCGGCTCTAGTTCTGAGTTTTGACATATAGTCATGTGACCACAACTGCCATCAGAATTCATTGACCATCACCCCCAAAATTCTCCATTGAATCACCTTTGACGGAACCCACCTGTGGGTCTGTTTCTGGGGGTTCTTCTGCTTCAGCAGCAACCTTGGGTTTGGGATGACCAGCCTTAGGGGAAGTCTGCACGTGGCCAGAGTGAGTCCTTTAGCTTTGTTCTTTTTAAAAATGGCTCTGAGCCAGGTTCAGTGGCATATGCCTATAGTCCCAGTACTTGGGAGGTTGAGACAGGAGGATCGCAGGTTCAAGGACAGCCTCAGCAACTTGGTGAGACCCTGTTTCAAAATAAAATAGGGCTGGGGGTATAGCTCAGAGGTGGAAGCCCCTGAGTTCAATTACAATGAATGAATGAATGAATGAATGAGTTTGCTCTGGCTGGCCTTTCTGTGTGCATCTTGGAACCAGCCTGTCAGCATCTAGAGAAACATCTTGCTCAGGTTTCTGTTGGATGATGTTGAGTCTAGAGCTTGACAGCTCAGCAGTTTCACGTCCCTTTCTCTCCAGGTTTTAGGTCTTTGATTCTTCGTTGGTGCTTTGTAGTTTTTAGCATACAGGTCTTACGTCTGTGTTGTTTGATTTATATCTTTATTTTATTTTTTTAGTGATACTGTAAATGGTACTTTTCCCCAATTTCCAGTTGTTATCATGTATATGGACTTCGTTTCATGAGATTACTGAATAGTTGTTCTCCTAGCTTCTCTGTGGATTCCTATTTATATGTAAAGATTACACTGTCAATAGGCAGCTGTGCTTCTCCCTGACCTTGCACCTCGTGTTCCTGTCCTGCTGCATTGCATAGGTTCCTGCTCAGCTGGTGGCACAGGTGCAGAAGCAGCCTGGCCTCGTTCATCTTCCACCAGTTGTGGGGCTGCTGTGGTCCTTTATTTTATTTTATTTATTTATTTATTTATTTATTTTTGCGGTACTGGGGATTGAACCCAGGACCCTTCTATCTCTGGGCTACACCTCCATACCTATTTTATTTTTTATTTGGAAACAGGGTCTCACTGTGTTGCAGAGGGCCTCACTAAGTAGCTGAGGCTGGCTGAGAACCTGCGATCCTCCTATCTCCCAAGTACTGGGATTACAAATGTGTGCCACCACGCCTGGCTGCTGTGATCCTTTATAGCTGATCTCTATCAAGTCAAGAAATTCCCTTCTGTTCCAAGTCTGAGAGTTTTTTGGGGAGAATGTTGGTTTTGTTTTTGTTTTTTGGGGTTTGTTTTGTGTGTGTGGTACTGGGGATTGTACCCAGGAGCATTCTACCTCCGAGCTACACCCCTAACCGTTTTTTTGTGTGTGTGGCACTGGGGATTGAACCCAGGGCATTCTACCTCTGAGCTATACCCCCAGCCCTATTTTGTTTTCATTTGGAAACAGAGTCTCACTAGATTGATGAGAGTCTCACTACTTGCTGAGACTGTCCTCCAACCTGCAATCCTATCTCAGCCTCCCAAGTACCAAGTACTCAGATTACAAGCGTGCACCACCACGCCCAGCTTATATTTTATTTTGAAACAGGTCCTCACTAAGCGGAGGGCTTCACGAGGTTGCTGAGGCTAGCCATGAACCTGAGATCTTACTGTGTCAGCCTTCCAAGTACTGGGATAATAAGCGTGTACCACTAGGCCCGGCTGAGTGTTGGATTTTGTCAGATACTTTTTCTGTATCTCCTGACATCCCTTTTTTTTATTAGATTGTATTATATTGGTGTATTGTTTATGAATGTTTAATCAACTTTGCATTTCTGGGGTAAACCCTTCTTGTTTTTTGTTTTCCTTTACCATATTGTTGGACTGGATTTGCATGATTCAATGGCATATTAAAATGTTGCTATTTATAATTGTCTTTGTCCCAAGTAGATTCTCTTGGGTGTCTGATGGAAACAACAATTAAGAGAGAACAAAGTTGTTACCATTTTGTGTGCCAGCCAGTCTTTTCTCTTCCTCCGTGTTCCTCTTGCTGTGGGCCAGGTCTCGGGTGCTGAAGTAGGCGAGGTAGCCTGTGGGTGGAGTCACTAGAGCAGCATGCCTCTATTTCCCAGACAAGTCTGCTGCAGGCAGTGTATCTGCAGGAAGGACAGTGTCTGGCTTTTGCTAGACCCTGGTTTCTTGATGTTCAGGCAGAGCCTTGTGCTTCCGCAAGACCTCTGAGGGTTTGTTTCTCTTGACTGTGGCCTTGTGACTCTCTGAGCTGGAGCTGGGAGATGCTGCTTTGCCTGGGCCAGACTGTAGCACTGTTGGGAATGTTCCTCGGGAACACTCCCATGTGTTGGGGAGGCTGTAGCGAGACTCCTGTGGTGGTGGCGTCCTGCTGTACCAAGCACACCCCGCTCTCCACAAGGCATGCCCTCAACCAGCACCTCGCCACTGCGTACTGTGGCACCCCCAGCAGATCAGGAGTGATTGCTGATAGTGGCGAGGCTAGGATTTTAAGTCGATGTGCCTCACCATCTCAGCGTCTTTCTTATAGTCATGGAGAAAAGCACCAAGTGCAGTCTGTCTGGATATTTATCTGTTTGTTGAGGTGAGATGCAGTTGGCCCCATTTAAGACATTGGTACAATGTCAGGACACGGTGAAGTGTAAGGAGAGCCCACCCCACAAACTGTCCCAGCAGCTCCTGTTCATCTGGACTGTGGTCCAGGGCTAACAATGCACGGGGTTGGTTTCTGCAGCAAACCAAGAGTTTCACTGTTGACATCCGAGCCAAGCCAGAATACCACAAATTCCTCATTGGCAAAGGGGGTGGCAAAATCCGCAAGGTGCGTGACAGCACCGGAGCCCGCATCATATTCCCGGCGGCTGAGGACAAAGACCAGGACCTGATCACCATCATAGGAAAAGAGGACGCTGTCCGGGAGGCGCAGAAGGAGCTGGAGGCATTGATCCAGAACCTGGTAAGGAGCAAGGCTTTGACTGTCTGCTGTTTGGCACAATTGGTGGGGTGGTGTATCTTCCATTCCTTCCTTCTTGCAACACCGCAGGATAATGTGGTTGAAGACTACATGCTGGTGGACCCTAAGCACCACCGCCATTTTGTCATCCGAAGAGGCCAGGTCCTGCGAGAGATTGCGGAAGAGTATGGCGGGGTGATGGTCAGCTTCCCGCGCTCTGGCACACAGAGTGACAAAGTCACCCTCAAGGGCGCCAAGGACTGTGTGGAGGCAGCCAAGAAGCGCATCCAGGAGATCATCGAGGACCTGGTAAGCACCTGGGAGCTGGGTAGGCTCTTGTTCCCGCCAGCCGGCTGGCCGCTGCAGAGGCAAGCAGGCGTGTGCGCAGCCCCCGCCTCCCTGTGGGCCTCTGGCATCAGTTGGTGAGAATGCTGCGCAGCGGGGGTAGGGGTGTTTGTTAGTTACTGGGGATCGAAGCCAGGGCCTGGCGCATGCGAGGCAAGCACTCTACCATTGAGCTGTATCCCAGCACCCCCCTTTTTTTCTTTTTTAATGAAAACATGATCTACGTCAGTGACCAGCTTTTTTCTCTCTACGAAGGGAAGAACATAGGCTGAAGGAAGGAGGGTGTCAGGGTGAATCTTAGAGCAGCCACATGAAAACACCGGGGCTTTTCTAAAGCCGCCTTCTGAGTACTTCCCTGGTGGCCTGGGGGCCCTCCAGAGGTAGTCCCTGGCAGTGCCCGGGCAGCACTTCCTTCTCCCTCTGGGACACAGCATGGTATAATCCAGCTGGGCGACAGCGAGCATGGGGCCGTGTTTTGCAACAGTCGGTGTTTCTGTCTCTGGGATGCCTGCCCACTTAGCCACCCCCTTTACCTAGTTTCTGGGAGCTGAGACTCACCTCAGAAGAAGGGTGTGTGGGGGTGGGGGGGGCGCAGGTGGCAGGGCCAGGTGTGCTGACCTGAGGAATCTGACCCCTGCTCTTCGTTTTTCTTTGTGTGCCCCCCTCAGGAAGCGCAGGTGACCGTGGAATGCGCTATACCCCAGAAGTTTCATCGATCTGTCATGGGCCCCAAAGGCTCCAGAATCCAGCAGATTACTCGGGATTACAACGTTCAGATTAAGTTCCCAGACAGAGAGGAGAACCCAGGTGAGTCCGTCAGCCCTGTGCCCATCCCGTCTGGGCTGTCCCTGCTCATGGGGCAACCTAAAAGTCGGCTCACGCCTCCCTCTGGGCTCTTTCCTGCCCCTTGATCTGGGTCTGGCTTGGTGCTCAGACATCATCTCTGGATTCCAGGGTTTCGGGACCACTCCCTGGTGTCTGAGGATGGCCCATGTCAGGATTCACAGGGTGCTTAGGCCCAATGAGAACTAGGAATTTTCAGTATCTTAACCCCAAGAGCCCTTGGGTTCAGTTTGGGTATGATGAGTTCCATTCAGCCCAGAGCAGAGCAGCCTCCCCTGCACACCACTGTAGGGCTTGTCCCCTTCAAAGTTGGTTGCTACAGCCTTTGACCAGCTGGCTGGAGGACAACGCCCAGGTGACTGACAGCCCTTCTGGAAGGTTCTTTTAGCTCGGGGGACCCTTCCTGTCACCTGGTTCTGCTTATGGGCCTGACCGTGGGGAAGATGGATGGAAGTGATGGTTCCCAAGATGGTTGGTAGGGAAGGTGTGCTGTGTCCCTGAGACAAAGGATGTGCGCACCTCCCTGTTGATTGGCCCTAGCTGATCCTGTGGTCTAGCTGGTGACCCACAGCCTCCTGCATTTACACTGTCACTGGCTCAACTTCTGGAACTTGTCACATGCAGCCCTTCCAGCCCCTTCGTTTTCCTGAGAATACAGGCCATTTAGTGTGGGAAACTAATTGAATCACACTTATCTCGTTTATGTTTCACACTTGAGTAGTCATTTTGAACTTTTAGTTTTGATATAATTTCACACTTGAGAGACAAAACTACATACAGTAGTATAAAGTTATATCTGTGTGCCCCCATCCCAGTCACAGCTGGGTTTCTCAACCCCTCCCCTTTTATGTACATCGTTCTTTTCTCTGAACCATTTTCATGTCTCACGCCTATGATACTCCTGTCTCAGCCTCCCAAATAGTGCAGTTACAGGCATACCCCACCATAATCGTGTCATTTTTAGATGTCTTTCTACCCTTCCTAGGCATTTCCTCAGAACAAGGTTGTTCTCTTACGTCAGCATGGTGTATTCATCAAGATCAGGTCTCGGGCTGGGGTGCAGCTCAGTGGTAGAGTGTTTGCCTAGTATATGTGAGCCCCTAGGCTTGATCCCAGGCACCCCTTAAAAAAAAGAAGAGCAGATCTGAGGTAGCACATTGTCATCATCTGGGCCACAGTTGCTGCTCCAGCTTGCCTGTGTGGAAAGCGTCCTCACTGCCGCCATGTCTTCTCCGTCTCCTCCTCATTGTTACTCCATGAATTGACGTTGGCTGGGCATTTATTTGGTGTCCACATGGTCTCTGAGGGGCCGTGAGGGCCCTCCAGCTAGCCTCTGTATCCTGTTGGCATGCCCCTTTGATCTTCGGCTCTTCCTTACTTTCGGCCATGAGGAGCTGGCACGGGCTTACCTTGGCCTCTCCCCAACTGCCCTTCCCAAGTTTCTCAAACCCTCCCCATGCCTGTCTAGAGCAGGTTCACCTAGACCAGGCTGTGTGCCAGTCCCCTTCCTTGTGGGCCCTGCCCCACAGTCAGGCTCTGTACATGCTGTGGGGCTGCTCTGCACTCCTGTGAGTCCCTTGTATCTTGTTCTTGCCTGTGTGGTAGTCACTGTTGGCTCCATCTTGAAGGTGAGGGAGGGAGATACAGAACTCACAACCTCCTGGCGTGGCCCTCAGCACCCATCAGGCCTAGGAGCCCATGGAGGCTTGCTGTCTGCTCTCCCTGCCCAGGCCCTGACCTCCTGGAGGACAACTGGGTTTTTTCCTCCCTTTTCCCACCCAGGTGTCCTCAAGCAGTTGTCAACTGGCCCTTTCCCCTTTCTCCCTAGTTCATAGTGTAGAGCCAGCCATCCAGGAGAATGGGGACGAAGCCGGGGAGGGCAGAGAGGCCAAAGAGGCTGACCCTGGCTCTCCCAGGAGGTGCGACATCATCATCATCTCTGGGCGGAAAGAGAAGTGTGAGGCCGCCAAGGAAGCCCTGGAGGTGCGTTTGTTGCCACCACCACCCCTCCCCTTCCTGAGGCCAGCAGCTGCCCTGGGGGTGGCAGACAGTACATCCCTTCACCAGGACTCTGTAGCACCTTCCCTGGAGGATCCCATTAGCAGTGGGGTGCATGTGACCTCCTGCCTCAGTCTGCACCTCCATGAAGTGGGTCCCGCTGCTGGCCACACCTACTCCCCAGGTCCTGCTGTGCATGCTCTGGCATTGCAGCACACACATGTGCCGCCTCACAGCGGACAGATGCTGTGCAGAGCACAGGCATGGAGGGAAGGGCCTAAGTGGAGACAGGTGAGCCTGCCATCCTCGCAGGCTTGGTCAAGCCATGGCGCCCTCAGGATGTGCTAGGAGTCCAGTTTCTGTCAGTGCCCACCTCTCCCTATGTGTGGGCCTCAAGGCCTGCTGTAGTTGGGGAGGGTGGGCCTGGGTGAGAGGGCCGAGTCCTCTACCAGCATTGCCATGGCTGGGTTCCTCACCCTAGTCCTGTCCTTCCTAAGTTGATTTCCAGCTGGCTTATCAGCCAGGTCACAGTGACAGGAAGTTGCAGAACATACACTGCTGTCCTCGGGGATATGCCCTGAGCTTACAGGGTTACTGTGCCCTCTATTCTCTTGATCTCACTTCCACCATCTTCCCTGCAGGCACTAGTTCCAGTCACCATTGAAGTGGAGGTGCCCTTTGACCTTCACCGTTATATCATTGGGCAGAAAGGAAGTGGGATCCGCAAGATGATGGATGAGTTTGAGGTAGCCCCTCCCTGGAGGCCTGGGGTTGGGTGGGAGCTGTGCACTCACCTGGCAGGAGTGCCTGGACCTTCTGGCTGCCCTTGTCTTTCTGCAGCCCTCAGGGCAGCACCTCTTACTCTCTGGTGGAGCGCCGACCTCCCTCCGGGTCCTGCTCACATCCTGTAGGGTGGGTGGGCTGCCCTCTGGGACCCCAGCCTGCAGTTATATCCTGGGACCAGACATGCTCCCTCTTATCTCCTGGCCCAGACATCATACCTCCTCCCTCTCCACAATGCAGGTGAATATACACGTCCCAGCTCCTGAACTGCAGTCTGATATCATTGCCATCACAGGCCTCGTTGCAAATTTGGACCGAGCCAAGACAGGGTTGCTGGAACGTGTGAAAGAGCTGCAGGCCGAGCAGGAGGACCGGGTGAGCACAGGCAGGGATGCCCGCCTGGCAGAGGCGCGGCAGGCCTTGAGAGTTTTCCTCTGGGCCAGGTACTCGGCCCAAGCACACAGCAGACTGGGATGGAGAGGAGGCCAGGCAGGGATGCCACTGTGCCGTCAGGGCCCAAAGGTCTTGCTGTGGTAGGAGCTGAGGACAAGACACTCTTCTCTTGATGTAAAAGAGACAAAGTTGGACTATTATGTTAGTTTTCAGTTTCTCTTCGGAGCAAACCAGGAAAAACATTTTGATGCCTCAGACGCTATTGGAAAGGTAGAGGTTAGGGCCACAGCTCCAGATCAGGTGACTGCCGTCCAACAGGGCTTCCCCCTTGCACTGGAGGTAAGAACGCTGTTTACCTCTGGCAGAGCTGCCAGGTGATTCTGGGTGAACGTGCTACCAGGAAGAGGTGACCCAAGGACTGGGAGCGGACCACTGGCTTGGGTGACTTGCCCTTCACCAAGGGGAAGAGCTTTGTATTTTGCCCTGTGGTAGTCAGGTGATAGGGCGGAGCTTGTACGCCTGCTTCCAGGTAAACCTGCTTTGGCACGGCTGTAGGCTGGCTGTCCCTGGATGCTCTTGGTCCCTCTTTCTTGGCCTTTTCTGTAACTCTGCCCTAAAAGACGAGAAAATTTCTTCATTCAGTTATTTATTTATTACTAGGGATTTGAACCCAAGGGCATTCTACCTCTGAGCTATACCCTCAGCCCTTCTTTATTTTGAAACAAGGTCTTGCTAAGTTGTAGAGGATGGCCTCGAGTCTGCGATCCTCCTGTCTCAGTCTCATTCTCCCAAGTACTGGGATTACAGGCATGTGCCACCAGCCTGGCCATTTCTTCATATTGACTCATCAGGTCCCAATTCACAAATCAGGGCAGCAGGACCGTGAGCTCAAGCAGCTTGGGTGCTCACCTTCAGGATGAGCAGCAGCCCAGGCATCCTTCCTGAGGGAGCGTGTGCTCGCCACAGAGTGGTCAGGAGATTGAAGGCAGCAGGGGTCAGGCAAAGAGATGCCCAGCTCTTCTGGACCTCGGGTTAAGGCCGCTGTTAGCAGGACCTCGAGATGTCTGCTGTAATGTTTCTAAGGCCCAGGCTGGAAGCACGTGGGTGCTTATGGCTCGGCTGCAGACCGAGTTTCTCCGCCTCATTCTCATGTATTTCATTTGTAGGCTTTAAGGAGTTTTAAGCTGAGTGTCACCGTAGACCCCAAATACCATCCCAAAATTATTGGGAGAAAAGGGGCAGTGATTACCCAAATCCGTTTGGAGCATGACGTGAACATTCAGTTTCCTGATAAGGATGATGGGAACCAGGTAAGAATGGCCACCCAGCCAAGGTGCGGTGGCTGGAGCCTGTGGGGGCAGATGGACCCTCGTCAGCCTTTGCCTTGACCTGGGAACAGTAGACAGGCAGGCTTGGGTGGCGTGCGCAGTGGCAGGTCTCTGAGGCTCTGATTTCAGCTTGAGGTGCGGGCGTCTTGGCACTTGCCAGCTTGGGTGAGGTTCTTGACACTGTTTTCTCTGGGGCCTTTCCCCTGTGCCCCTCAGTCAGTCCTGACAGGCCTCCAGCTGCTCCTCGAGCCTGCCTTCCTGTAGCACAGCCTGTCCGCCTGGGCTGAGAGCGCCGAGGTCTAGAGCCTCTGCAGCCCCGTGGTCCTTGCCTGATGGTCCCTGAGGCACTTCACAGAGTCTCCTGCCTCCCTCAGAGTGACATGGAAGGCAGCCTGCCCCCTCGTGGCTCCACACACGCCTTCACACCTCCCTCTGGCCAGGCCTCCCTGCAATGGCCCTGCTGAGGCCTCTGCTTGCTGGGTGAGGCCATCTCCTCCTTGCACACCATGGAGCCAGCCCACCCTGGTAGTCATGGCCAGGGTGCCCCACAGAGCACCCCCAGCAGTGTCCAGGAGGCCCTGCCAGGTTTCCTTCCACATTTCCCCAGGCTGTCTCCTGAATCTTCTGGTCACACTTTGTTCCAGAGCATCTGTGGTCTCCCTCCTCTGGTACCATGTTCCCAGTGCCTTTCCTCCACTTATCTCTGCATTTCTAAGTTACAATTTAGTGTTTAGACTGTTTTGTGTAATTCCCATGAGCCAAGGAGGATCAAGCCGGTATCTTTTTTCTTTTTCTTTTTCTTTTTCTTTTCTTTTCTTTTCTTTTTTTTTTTTTTTTTTTTTGCACGGTACTGGGGATTGAACCCAGGGGCATTCTACCTTTGAGCTACACCCCAGCCCTAGTTTTTATTCTTTATTTTGAAACAGGGTCTCACTAAGTTGCAGAGGGCCTCACTAAGTAGCTGAGGCTGGCCACAAACCCGGATCCTCCGGTCTCAGTCTCCCAAGTACTAGGATTACAAATGTGTGCCACCATGCCCAGCCCAGCATCTTTTTTCATTCACACCTTTTTCCTTCTTTTTTTTTTTTTGTACTGAGGGTTGGGTTTGTACCCTAACCCAGGGGCCTTTTCTCGGCCTTTTTTATTTATTTTTATTGTTTTATTTTTGGTTTTTTGCCTGAGGATTGAACCCAGGGACATTGTACCTCTGAGCTTTTTATTTTTATTCTGAAACAGGGTCTCGCTAAGTTTCTGAGGCTGGCCTTGAACCTGCAGTCCTCCTGTCTCAGCCTCTCAAGTACTGGGATTACTGGTGTGTACCACCATGCCCAGCTTAGTTTTTATTTTTAAACAGGGTCTCGCTAAGTTACTGAGGCTGGTCTCAAACCTGCCATCCTGCTCTCAGCCTCCCAAGTGCTGGTGTCACAGGTGTGCTTGGCTTTTCCTTTGAGAGTACACTTCCCACCACTTGGGCTTCTCCTTGCCTGAACCAGAGGTTCTCCAGTGCTGCCGCCTCATCCGCTGGCTCTCTCTTGCTTCCCTCCCAGGCTGGTCTTTCTGCTTTCTGGTGCCTTCTGCAGGCATTTGTTCTTGGTTCTCTGTTGTTTCCCTCTACCCTGAAGATTAAGAGTCACAGATGTTTTGTTTCCACACTTCCTTCGATACGCTGTTTGCTCATACCTGTCCCAGTCTGGTGGTTCCTGTGGGTGGGATGAGGGAGGCCTGATTCCATGGTCTCAGGACTTGAGGGGCTCCCTGGGTGGTGGCCTTGGGACTGCTCCCAGTGGGTGAATGAGCAGGAGGCTGCTGAGCTGGGGGACTTCACATTTGCCCTGCTGTTGTCCCCCACCCTGTTCCTGCTATCCTGGAATCCAAACCCACCTGCCAGTGCCGCCTCTATCTTTGTGGGCAGGTGTTCTTCCTAATCTGGTATTAGATGTTTTTGGTGGTGTTTGGGAAGGGACAGGTCTGTGGACGTGGTTCACCAGTTATTTCATGTTGGCCACCTGATGTGTTTCCACCTTCTTTTCTGAGCCAATGTGTACTTCCCCCACGGTGCAGCCTGATGCACTCAGCCCTCTAGCCATCTGGAGCCCCTGTGCTGGACCCCACCTCGGGCCTCCCTTCTGGTTCAGCACACTCATCATGGGGAATCCCAGCAGGGCCTCCCCTCTTCGCTGACTGCATTCTCCTTTTTTTAGCCCCAGGACCAAATTACCATCACAGGGTATGAGAAGAACACAGAAGCTGCCCGGGATGCTATCCTAAAAATTGTGGGTGAACTTGAGCAGATGGTTTCTGAGGATGTCCCACTGGACCACCGTGTTCATGCTCGCATCATTGGTGCCCGTGGCAAAGCCATTCGCAAAATCATGGATGAATTCAAGGTGAGTCCTCAAAGCCAAGCGGAAGCACAGGGATGATGATTTGCACCGTCCTGCCTGGCGCTGACTCCACAGGGCCAGGAGAGGGATACGGGCATGCCCTCAGGCACTGGGCTCTGAGCTGGTGGGGCCAGCATCCTAGCTGACTGGCGGGACTTGCAGGGATGCCAGCAGGAGGGCAAGGCTGGCCGGTTACCTGTGTTCCTTGTCCATCAGATGGGCATGTCACGTAAAAACACAGCACATGCCCCCCACGCTTCGTCTTCTGGGAGCTTGGTGCTCCTGAAACTCACTGGTCCCCCTTGACATGATGATGGGGGTCACTTCCCCAAGGGAACCACCCTGCTACCAGATTTCTGAATTTTTACTAACTCAGGGAAATGCTTTCCTAGAAGTAGACACATATTGGTGGTCCTACTGTCCCGAGTCTTCACCTTGACTCTCTCGGCTGACACTGTGTGCTCCTTCCAGGTGGATATCCGCTTCCCACAGAGTGGAGCCCCGGACCCCAACTGTGTTACTGTGACAGGGCTCCCTGAGAACGTGGAAGAAGCCATCGACCACATCCTCAACCTAGAGGAGGAATACGTGAGTCCGGGGTGGGCAGGGCCGGGGGCCTGAGGTGGCAGCCAGGCAATGGGCATGCCACCAAAGGCAGGCTAGTGCAGGGAGAGCAGGTGGGCCGTGCCTCTTGGTAGTTCCTGGAGAATGCCACAGAGCGCTCAGCTGGCCTGGGCTGCAGACTAACGGCACCCTCCCCTGCCCGCAGCTGGCCGACGTGGTGGACAGCGAAGCGCTGCAGGTTTACATGAAGCCCCCCGCGCACGAGGAGTCCAAGGCGCCGTCCAAAGGCTTTGTGGTGCGGGACGCGCCCTGGACCGCCAACAGCAGTGAGAAGGTCAGAGGGCGAGTCCTCTCCACCTGCCCTCCATGGCCCTGGCCCTGGGAGGGGGTACGCCTGCGCCTTTGAGCCCGGGATCCTGAGGGTGGTGGCTGCTTTGGAAGCGGCTTGAGTGTAGAGGGTGACCCTGCACTGAAGCTCTGTCCTCCCTCTCCACAGGCTCCTGATATGAGCAGCTCTGAGGAGTTTCCCAGCTTTGGGGCTCAGGTGGCCCCCAAGACCCTTCCTTGGGGCCCCAAGCGATAATGATCAAAAAGGAGAAACCTTTCCAGCCTGCTGACCCGAACCCAACCACACATGGTTTGTCTCAATCTGACCGGGCGGCTGGAACCTCGTAAATTGTTGACGCGCTCCCCTTCCCCGAGGTCTCACGGTGAAGCCTGGCGAGCTGGTCCTGTGCGGCCGCTTCCAGGCCTGGTCGGCACCCGGCGGGCTCAGGATCTGCCCCTGGCGCCATGCTCCGGGACAGGCGCACCACTGTTTTAAACACTAAGCCAAGGTGATGGAGTGTTTGATAGCACAGACTCCAGCTCCCTGGTCCACCCAGCATGTAGCCAGCACTCTGCCCTTCATTACCAGAGCTCCACAGGCTAGGAGTCGGCTTCCTGTGTCATGACCTCAGGAAATAAATTTCCTTGACTTTATAAAAGCCAAAACGTTTGCCCTCTTCCTTTCCCACTTCCTCCTGCCCGCTGCCTGTCGTCCAGAGCCTCCTCCAGCGGCCAGAGCTGCTTAGCACAAGGCCGGGATGGGAGGGAGGCCCCGCCTGCACCCACCTTGGGGTGTGGAAGCCCGGGGTCTCTGCCAGACCGTTGGCCCTGCGTCTGGTGCGGGAAGCCCAGGGGTGAGGCCATGTGTGCGCCACCTGGGTCCCCTATGACCACACAGTGGTCTAAGTGGCCTGAGGCTCACATGATGTCAGGAGAGCTGGAGACTTTCTCCTCACTGGGCAGCTTGCCGCTGGGTAGCAGCTCAACTCTTCTCTCCACACGCCTCCCCCATGCCCACCCCGCCCCAGACACCTCGTGTTCAGTTGCCTTCTTTCTACCTCAGCCAGTGATAGTGGTCTCACGTGTAGGTTAGTGCTGCCCTCAAGGCTCTCTCTTGATCTAGACATGTCTGGTGGTCTTGGGCTTGCTGCAGAGTTGGGGATGGGATCCATGGGCGGAGCTCAAGGCTGGCACCTTCAACCCAGGTGGTTCTGGGGGCTGGTCTGCAGCAGAATACTCACGCCCACCCGCTCCCGGGCCTGACCCTGAGGCCTCTGACGGGCACTCTCCTGCTGCTTGTAAGCCACCCTGACAGGTCCCAGGTTGTTGGCCTTGAGGGGCACGTTTCATGGTCCTGGGGCAGAGAGAGCTGTCACTTAGCCTGGACTGGGAAGTGAAGCAAAGTAAGCACCAAAGGGCCGGGTGCTGAGAGCCCACCGGCTGCGGGAGGACCGCCCGTCCTCGGCTGTGTGGCAGTGAGGCTGGGCTGAAGGTCCACCCACACAAGGAAAGGTGGTCCCGAACAGTGTCTGTCATGTGGAGACCGAGGATGGGCCTTTCCTCTCCAGGTCGTCCGAGCCATCAGCAGGTTAGCCAGCCCTTGCTCATCTCACCGCCTTCCCTGGAAACTGTCATCCCCACGCCTCACTCTCAGTTGAATAACTCAGGCTTAGCCCTCTTAGACTCTTAAACTCCCGAATGGACCCAAGTCTAACTTCAGTTCCCACTAGGAATAATAGGCTGGAGTTCAGAGAGGACATCACTCCCACTCAGTTGGCCTGTGGTCCCGAGTTGGCTAGGTCAAGGGGATGGGAGGGAAGACGCAGGGCTGCTTGCCTTCCCCGGGAGCGGTCTCCTCTCTAGGGAGCTCGGTGGGGAGGACAGTTGCCCCTTCCATCTGCATGAATTGGGGACTTTTCCTGTTGGACAGTTTGCTTCCCCACACCTCCTTCCAGCTCCCTCTGGTATCCATCCTACCCTATCCTCTTCATCTTTTCTACAGCATCCAGTCTGTCCCCTCCCAAGAGGTGAATTTTTAATTCTCGCAGTGGGAGTTTGCACATTTCCGTTTACTGCTAAATGCTCTAGATACAGGCCCTCTCCTAAGCTGTTCAGGGTCTCATCTCCCTTTCTTTAGTTGTTAATGAAGACTATGAAGTGACTGTACCCAGGCCGTCTCCCTGCCACCTGAGCTGTTGAGGACCTGGCAGGGATGGGGAGTGCCCTTTCCTCCTTGTTGAATGTCTTCCTATCCTGTGTTTCCATAGCTACATCCATCCCTTGGCCTTAACTTTGGAATTTGGAGATTATATGCAAACATGTATAAAGGC
This sequence comes from Glis glis, assembly GCA_004027185.1. NCBI lineage: Eukaryota > Metazoa > Chordata > Mammalia > Rodentia > Gliridae > Glis > Glis glis. The sequence goes on along the minus strand of PVJS01007568.1, from coordinate 24,189 downwards.
TCATGAATATGGATAACACTGGAATTTTATAAATTCTAAAATAAAACCCGAAACCAGATGTGGTGTGCTGGGACTCGTTCTGTCACGTGTGCATTCTTGTTCCTGTGGCTCCTAGTGACAACATCCATGGTGGCTCTAGTCTTCTGTGTGATCCTCCCAGTGATACTCAGCCCTGTCACCAGCCCTCTGCAGCCACAGTGTCTATCAGCAAGAGGGTCTTGCCTACCCCACATCCGGCCCCCACTGCTCAGCAGCTGCCCTGCAGCTCTGTTGCTGGGGGATGTGGACACCCTTAAGACCTGCCCCTTCCTTTAGCTCAGAATCTGTCTGCATTCTCAGGAAGGGCCCCTGGCACCCAGGCAGAGGTCTCCCAGCTGGTGGGCTGTGGCCAGCTGAGTGAGGAGGGGAGGTGGCTGGTGTTGATCCAGAGGAGCAAAAGAACTGGCCCCTGCTGCTGGGGCCTGGTTCCTGCCTGGGAAAAGTCTAGCAGTTTCTGTCAAAGCCAAATGTGGTCCCAGTGACACAGCAGTTTCCCTCCTGAGCGTGTGCAGCAAGGCCCACACCTGCAAAGGGACCCCACGCCAAAAGTGAGGCAGCACTGTGCATGGACTGCAGCAGGAGGAGCCAGCCACCTGGCTGTGCCCTCCATGCCCAAAGGGAAAGGTCACTAGGTTTCCCCAGTTCCATCCCTGGCCTAGTGACCCAGGCAGTGACTACTAGGGGGAGGAGGTGCTGGTTCAAGTGCACGTTCACATGAAAACCTATCTAGTGAAGACAAGCATTTTCTTAAGTTTCAATAAATTTATCTTAAGATTTTTAAAGTTTTAAGATGGCAGCAACAAAAAAGAAGCAACTGGCTGGAAGAAAACGTGGATTTTTTTTTTTACTGGGAATTGAACCCCAGGGGCATTCTACCACTGAGCTACACCCCCTGCCCTATTTTATCTTTTATTTTGAAACAGGGTCTTACTAAGTTGCTGAGGCTGTCCTTGAACCCGCAATCCTACTATCTCAGACTCCAACTACTAGGATTGCAGGTGTGCACCACCACGCCCAGCTAAAACACATGGATTTTGTCAAAGGCTTTCCCTAGTGCAAGTCAGGCCACCCACCTGGGGCAGTCCAGAACCACTACCACCTCGGACCTTTACCACGGAGCCCTCACACAAAGGACAGCACTCTTAAAAGACAGGTGAATGAAGGGTGAATCCCAAAGAAACGCCAGTGGGCCTGCAGCAGCCCGTGCAGAACTTAACTGCCAGAGCCAGGCACCACCCTACCTGAGGCCAAGTGTCGGGTTGGTAAAAGGTACATTGGTGAGGACCTTGTTTGGAAAGAGGTATTCTCCAGGGAGGAAGCTTGGCGGTGTGCCTCAAGGCCTTTTTAGAAACAACAAATCCCTGCGGACCCTCCAGTTCCACTTCTAGGACTGTACCCCACAAAAATTACGCTTGTAATCCCAGTACTTGGGAGGCTGAGACAGGAGGATCGTAGGTTCATGGCCAGCCTCAGCTACTTAGGCCCTCTGCAACTTAGTGAGATCCTCCCTGATTCAAAATAAAGAATAAAAAATAGGGCTGGGGGTGTGGCTTGAAAAGTTGAAATGCCCCTGGGTTCAATCCCCTGTACCGAAAAAAAAAAAAGACGACCACAAGCCAGGTGTGGCACACACCTGTAATCCCAGTACTTGGGAAGCTGAGACAGGAGGATCGCAGGTTTGAAGCCAGCCTCAGCAACTTAGACCCTGTTTCCAAATTAAAAAAAATAACACCATGTTTAAGGATGTTTATTCTAGCATAATCTATAATGGCAGAGGAAGAGAAAAATGTATATCCCAACCCTAAATGGGTGGCTGAATTAGGAAGCGTGTGATCCAGTAGCTCAGCAGCTGACCCAGTTAACAGAAGGCAAACACAAGAAGAGGTTAAAGCTGTGTGTCCTGTTAACCAATATGGAAAACATTTGGGTAGAAACACAAAAAATTGCTGGGACGAGGGCCACCAGGAGTACACTTTCTTCCATGTTTTCTGCTGTCACTGACCCTTAAGGGAGCATTGCAACCTGCTGCTCCCCCCTCCCTTCCACAGGAGGGGCGCAGCTTCCTGCTGCAGGGCTTGGGTGGGAACCCTGCATCCACAGGGCAGGAAGAGGGAGGACTGGGTCTGGAGAGCAAGAGGTTGTCCCCACTCCAACGCAGCAGGCAGGAGGAGCCACAGCGGGGAACTGAGGCACTGCAGAGGCCTGGGGAAGCTGCGACCCCAGAGTCAACCGCTGAACTGGCAGAAGAGTCACGTGTAGGGCCAGAGGGGCCAGCCATGGCCTCCAAGGGTGTAGCAAACAGGTTAGACCCACCAGGGGCCCTTGCCGGGACCTTGGGGGATAGGGCCAGAGGGCAGACTCTGGAACCCTAGGCTTGTGGGCCCAGACTTGGCTCTGAGTTTGAGGACTGATCATCCTTTGCTCTGTCTGTGCCAAGTAGAGCCTGTCTCCAGGAGAAGAGGAGTGCAGTTAGACTGACTGCAGGCTGCTCACTCTACCTGTGTGGAGCATGCAGGGGAACAGGGAGGTGAGGGGCAGGGCTGCAGGCTGGGTTGAGGCTGGGCGGGCGCTCACCTCGTTCTCAGCCAGTGCCTGCTTGGCCAGGTAATACTCCCGCTTGACCTTGATCTCCACTGACTCTGGGATGTCGGGAACCAGGAGGTCAAGGACACGGCCAATGGAGAATACCACGTGCTGGGAAGAGAAGGCGCCCCCATCCCCAAGCCTTGATAAAACAAATGCCCTGAGTGGCCTTCAGGGGCCAGGCAGGCCTGCATTCTAGGACCTGTTCCTCAGGTGTAGGTAGAGCTAAAGTAGCTGTGCAGGAGAGGAAACTTCTGGAAGGGGCAGAGGTCACAGACATGGTTCATGGCCTTACAGAGCTCCCTGCAGCACAGCAGGGGAAAGGAAGGTGCAGAGAACTTCAGTGAACTGAGAGGACAGAGCAGAGCAGGGATAATTATGTCACCAACCCCCACATACCCCACAGGCTTGGGTTAGGGCAAAGCAAGTTGGGGACATCTTTGCAAGGACTGGGGCTGGTGGGGCTGATGAGCAGCTACCTCAAACACGATGACGAAGGCCAGACGGATAGCCAGGAGATTCCAGTGGGTCCGGGAATAGTGTCCATCATCATCTCGGAAAGCCCGGTACCTGCGGGAGACACGGGACTCTGGAGGGAGCCAGGCTGAGCCTCAGCAGGGCGGTGCGTGCCTCTGGAATCAGCCTTTCTCAACGTTTCTCCTTTGCCTCTCTGGTCCTGCCATTTTGGGCCTGAAGCGGATGATTCCCAGCAGGACCCTCTGAAGAGACCTCAGCTGGTGCGGCTGCCATCCCTGATGGCCACGCTGGGCCCCACAGGAGGTGTGACAGTGCAGTAAATCCGTGCTGCTACCCTGGCTTACACCCTGGAGACATGCCACCCCAGCCTCCAGGCTGCAGACTGCCGGACATCTCATCACTCTTCCATATTGTCCTGTGTGCGTCACATGGTAAAAACGTGACATTCCATTTTGTGATGTAAACTAACAGGTTGCATTCAATAGAAAGCATTACTTGGAGCTGAGCGTGGTGGTACACGCTTGTAATCCCAGTACTTGGGAGGCTGAGACTGGAGGATCTGGGTTCGCAGCCAGCCTCAGCTACTTAGTGAGGCCCTCCACAACTTAGTGAGACCCTGTTTCAAAATAGAGAATAAAAAACAGGGCTGGAGGTGTAGCTCGGAGGTAGAATGCCCCTGGGTTCCATTCCCAGTACCACAAAATAAATAAATAAATAAATAAATAAATAAATAAATAAATTGTTGCGCTCTGCACTGCTTCAGTGACTGTGCCAACACTGTCTGCAGTTCCTCAGTCTGTTCTGCTGCACCCAGTTTACTTAAAGCTTATCTCACTCATTAAGGGATTTTGTTTCCAAGGATATATTTTTAACTTTCGAGATTTCTTTCCTCCTTCCCCTGGTAATGCTTTCTTTTATTTTGAAACAGGGTCTTGCTAGGTTGATGAGAGTCTTACTACTTGCTGACGCTGTCCTCGAACCTGTGATCCTCTTACCTCAGCTTCCCACCACACCCAACAACACTTTAGAAACAGAAAGAGCCCTTGGAGACAAGAAGCAGTGGGAGGTGTCCCAAAAGTCCGCATGGAAGGAGGGATGCAGGAGCACTCTACCTCTAAGCTCTACCCCTAGCCCTATTTTTTTATTTTTATTTTGAAACAGGTCTCACTAAATTGCTGAGGGCCTCGCTAAATGCTGAGGGGTTGACCCCAAACCTGTGATCCTCCTGTCTCAGCCTTCCAAGTACTGGGATTACAGGCATGTGCTACCATGCCTGGCTTATTGTATTAATTTATTAATGGATCCAGCGTGTGTGTATGTGTGTGTGTGTGTGTGTGTGTGTGTGTGTGTGTGTGTGTTTTGCTGGGAATCGAACCCAGGACCTTGCACATGTTAGGCAAGTGCTTTACCACTGAGCTACATCCCCAGCCCTTATTTTTACATTTTGAAACAAGGTCTCACTAAGTTGCTGAGGGTCTCCCTTAATTGCTAAATCTGCAATCCTCCTGTCTCAGCTTCCCAAGTACTGGGATTACAGGCATGTGCCACTGTACCTTGCTCAATGATTTTCTTTTTTTGTAGTGGGGATTGAACTCAGGTGTATTCTACATTTTACCTCTGAGCTACACCCCCAGCCCTTTTTACTTCTTATTTTGAAACGGTCTCACTAAATTACTGAGGCTGTCCTCAAACCTATGACCCTCCTGTCTCAGCCTTCCAAGTGCTAGGATTATAGGTGTGCACCACCATACTCAGATTTTTTTTTTTTTTAGTGGTAGGGGTTGAACCAGGGGCATTCTGCCTCTGAACTATACCCCCCAGCCCTATTTTTATTTTTTATTTGGAAACAGGGTCTCAGTTGCAGAGGGCTTCACTAAATTGCTAAGGCTGGCTTTGAACCTGTGATCCTCCTGTCTCATCTTCCCAAGTACTAGGATTATAGGCGTGCACCACCATGCCCAGCTCAATGATTTTTTTTTTTTTGTATTGGGGATTGAGCCCAGGGGCATTCAACCTACAAGCTACACCCCCAGCCCTATTTTTTAATTTTTATTTTGAAACAGGGTCTCACTAGGTTGATGAGTCTCACTACTTGCTGAGACTGTCCTCAAACCTGCCATCCTCCTTGTAATCCCAGTACTTGGGAGGCTGAAACAGAAGGATCACAGGTTCGCGGCCAGCCTCAGCTACTTAGTGAGGCCTTCGGCAACTTAGTGAGACCCTGTTTCAAAATAAAGAATTAAAAATAGGGCTGGGGGTGTAGCCCGGAGGTAGAATGCCCCTGGGTTCAATCCCGGTACCGCAAAAAAAAAAAAAAGAAGAAGCAGGGAAACTGATCCACATCCGTGAAGAGAATGGGACTGATGAGCGCGATCCCTCCTCAGCACCGGTGTGAGCTCCCCCCCAGGAGCCCAGACATCTGAAGTCTTGGGGCAGAGGCCCGCAGGCTCCCATCCGCCCTGTCTAGGTCGGGCCTGCTAGCTTCCCAGACACCCTCCCCTGCTCTGCCCACAGCCAGCCGCCTCCCCTCCCATCCGCACCCGGCGGTGGCCCCGCCCCATCCCGCCCCCGCCCCGCCCCTGGTCCCGACGGTGGCCCCGCCCTCCTCCGCCCCCTGGGAGCCACCCTTGTCCAGGCCCCGCCCCCTCCCCTCGGGCCCTCTGGTATAGGCTCCGCCCCTCACCGCCCCCTCAGGCCCCCTGGTCCCGGCCCCGCCCCTCGGGGGGGGCGCTCTGCTCTCGGCCCCGCCCCGCGCCCCGCCCCTCCGGCCCACGGTCCCGCCCCGCGCCCCGCCTCACCTGCAGGTGCGGTTGTGTGCCCCTGCGAAGGCCGGCTGGGCGTGCGCCAGCGTGAAGTTGATGAAGCCGCGCAGGTCGCGCGCGCGCGTCCACTGGAAGTAGGTGCGCGGCAGGAAGTCGGACGCGAAAGCCAGCAGGAAGGCCTGCGGGCGGCTGCGGTCAGCGGGGGCGTGCCCTCGGGCCCGCGCCCGCCCGGCAGCCCCGCGCTCACGTTGCTGATGACCGCCAGGTGTGTGATGGCCGCCAGGATGTGGAACCAGATGCCGATGTCCTGTGCGCGCTCGGCCACCGGGCGCCGGTACTCGCACACGAACTTGCGCGCGTCCAAGCGGATCTCCACCCAGTTGTTGAGCAGGGCGAAGAGCGGTGCCAGCGGGCAGGCGGCCACGAAGATGGTGACAAAGCCGAACTGCAGCACTGCGGGCGGGCGCCGGGTCACCCCGGCCCCGTGCGCCCACTGGTGTCAGCTGGTGGTGAGGCCCAGAGCCTGTGACCCCGCAGGCACTATTCCCCAAACCCTTGAAACGCTCCTGGAGGCCCTGGGAATATCCCCAGCAAGCCACTGGGTTCTGGCTGCCCCCCCACACCTGTTCCTCCTCTCATCCTGGAGGACGTAGCTCCAGGGCGACCTCCACCGGGAAGCCCACCCAGCCCCAGGCTTGGGAACCCTGCTGTGCGCTCTTGTGCTCCTGTCTGGCCCCGGCCTCCTAGGCTCCTGCTGTCAGGGGCTGTAACTCTCATGGTGGGAGCAGGAGCAGAAACCTGCTTCTGATGTTAGAACCAGCTTCTCCATTCACCCCTCTCAGGGAAGCTTCTGTGAATGCCTGTTTGAAAGGGGCCCCTGGGTCTTCTATAAAGTTGCTAGTGAGAAGAGATCATCAGGCCCCATGGTCCTGTGTCCAGGGACATGTAGCACCAACTCCACTCTCCCTGCAAGCCACGCGTCAGGGTGATCCATAGAATGATGCTACCACTACCACCCTTCGCCTTGGCTGCTGGGGAGCTCAGGAAGATGTGTTGGGTTCAGACACAACACTGACTGGATTAGGGCCGTGGCAGGATTCTTCCTCCCCTCAGTTAGCTCAGTCAGACCCTGGGCTGTAGGGCAAGGGGAGACACTGCCCTCAAAAAGTCATCACCCAGCCGGGCGTGGTGGCGCACGCTTGTAATCCCAGTACTTTGGGAGGCGGAGACCGGAGGATCCGGGTTCACGGCCAGCCTCAGCTCGCTCTCTCTCTCTCTCTCTCTCTCTCTCTCTCCTTAGTGAGGCCCTCCACAACTTCGTGAGACCCGGTTTCAAAATAAAGCATAAAAAATAGGGCCGGGGGCGTAGCGCGGAGGTAGAACGCCCCTGCGTTCAATCCCCAGTACCGCAAAAAAAAAAAAAAGTCATCACCCACAGGGAGGGCGGCACAGGCATGGGCCACCACCTGGCAAGGCCATAGCAGAGGGGGTCACTGAAGGAATTTCTGGAGAAAATCATTCCCCAGACTGTTGCTGCCCAGGTGTACCTTTATCTGTTGGGGGACACGGTCCCCACCCCAGGGCCTGCTCTCCCCAGCATCCCACTTCTTCCCTTGCTCCCTGCAGCAGTCCAGCCTTGGGGGGCTCCAGCAGGGACCCACAGTTGCCCTAGGGCCTCTGCAAACCTCCCATCCTCCCAGATCCCTCCACTCCCAACAGGCCCAGCTGCCCGGTGCCTGTCCCCACCCTGGGCCACGGGGGGGGGGATGCCCAGGTTGGAAGAGCACAGAGAGGGGTGCCACCCCTCCCCCAGTGCAGTGGGACTGCCATTGTGGCTCCTACCCATTTCCAGGTACTCGTGGAACAACCCCTCACAGGGCAGCAGCTCATAGTCTGCCTCCCAGGGCGCCGGGCTGGCCCCTGCAGTCGTGCCCACCTTCCTCCTCCTGGAGCGCAGCCGGAGCCGCTGCCACCAGCCCTTCAGCTTCCTGCAGGGGAATGGCCTCTGGTCTGCCACCTGGGCTGGCGGAGGAGATGCAACCAGGACAGCCCTTGCTCTACAGTTACAGGCAACAGAGGGGCGGGTGCAGGGAGGGCCATGGCCTTTGCTGCTCAGACTCAGTGTCAGGCGCAGGTCCTTTGTGGGATCATTGGCTGCCCTCTCCCCATTCCCCTGCAGTAGCCTCAGGAAGATCAGCATTGCTCCCGAAAGCTTTGGGGGGAAGGGATTCCTCCTGGGATTGCAAAGAGGTGCCAGGAGCTACACCGAGGCTGGGAAGGAGCGGGTGAGGGTATTTGCTGAGTCTTGGGGAGCAGATACCATGTGGCTCTGTGTGGCTTTGTCACAGCTGGGGGACACGCTGTGTATGGCCACATCATGCCGGACTCTGTGCGGCCGGGGAACATGCTATGTATGGCTGTGTCACACAGGGGCACGTGTGTGCTGCCCCATCATGTGGGGCTGTGTGGCATCGTCATATGTGGGGGCGTGTGTCACGTCATTCTGTGCAGGATGACCATCACAGGGTCACTCGGGGCCTGCACCTGCCAAGCACTGAGCTGAGCCCTGCGCCTGGCAGTGTTGGCTCTAGCTCCGCCCCTTCACCTCTCTCCCAGCCAGGGCAGAATGGTCCCTGGAAGCTTCCAGGGCAGGTGGGGTGACTCACGGGATGAGGACCTCCTGCACATTGTTGATGACCTGCTTGCCCACCATGATGACCAGGAGCTCTTGTGCCAGCTCGATGAGGCAGCCTCCAGGCGCACACTGCAGCAGGGGCTCCAGGTTAGCCGGGAGGGACCTCAAAGGTGGCCTTTGCCCCTCCCTCAGGACATGCCAGGACCCCTTGAGGAGTGCAGAGCCCTTTCCTGTGCTGGGGAGCCTCTGTTCTTCCCTCTTCCGGAAGGAGAAGGGGGTCTTTCAGGACAAGCATTCAGTAGCTGTGGGGACTGCTGGCACTTAGCTAACAAGGGACTGGATGTATGAGGACAATTTTGAGGGTTTCCCAGTGTCTCAGAGAGGCCCTGGCAGGGTGGTGCTTGTTCCTTGCTCCGTCTCGTGCTTGTGGAGATGATGCCCAGTCAGTCATTTGCACCAGAGTCTTTGGGATCTGCTTTAGGGGCCACATGGTGACACAGCAGCCAGGCTCACACCTGGCCTGAGAGTCAGTCACAATACAAACAGAGCCCCTCGTGCTAGCGGGAGAGCCCAGGGCAGCCAGCCGCAGCGTGCTCTGCCCAGCGTCCCGGCAGCACAGGCACAGGCCCATGTGAGCAGGCTTAGTGGGGAAAGGCCCTGGCCATCCAGCAGGCTGTGCGTGCTTTGTGGACAGCGGTTCTGAAGGGGCCTGAGGCAGATGTGAAGAGGCTGGAGTCCTGGGGTGTTGCGAGGCCGGCCCTGGCTGGGATGGAGGCAGGAGGGTGGGCAGGCAGGGTCATAGCACAAAGGCCATAGTGGATGTCACTCACCTCCTCCATGCGAACTCCAAACAAGGTGTGGTAGTGGCCCGGGTACCCCACAAACCTAGGGAGACCCGGGTCTGAGACCATGGATGACAGGCCCTGGCACTGAGCCAAGCGTGCCCTGACCTGGCAGAAGCAGAGCTGGCTGCGAGGTGGAGGTGCAACCTGGAGGCCGTGAGAGGACTCCCCGCCCCCAGCCCCGCTGCTGTCCCTCCCCACCTGCTGAGCAGGGTGGAGCCAGCCAGGGGCGGGGTGGCCCCGGAGAGGTGCCACCCACCTGCCCTTGAAGAAGGCGATGTAGACTGGGGAGGAGTAGAAGTTGACGAACTGGAAGATGAACACCTTGAGGGTGAAGGCATCCTCGAACGCCGTCTGCGTGCGGTGCATCTCTGTGTGCAGGGTCTCGCTCAGTCCCCGGGCGCTGCCAGCATCCCACCCGCCCCTCCCTGGAGACCACCTCACCACTCAGGTGAGATTCAAACAAGTTTATCGAAGGAGGGGTCAAAAGTGTGTGTGTGCAGTACTGGGGTTGGAACCCAGGGCCGTGGACATGCAGGGCAAGCAAGTGCTCTACCACTGAGCTACATCCCCTGCCTTTTTGTTTTATTTTTGAGACAGGGTCTCAATTAGTTGCCCACGCTGGCCTCAAATGCACAGTCTTCCTGCCTCAGCCTCTCAAGTAGCTGGGATTATACCGCACCTGGCTCTTAGTGTGTGTGTGTGTGTGTGTGTGTGTGTGTGTGTGTGTGTGTGTGTGTTACTGGGGATTGAACTCAGGGACATTCTACCTCCAAGCTACACTCCTAGCCTCCCAGCCTCGTTTTTTGTTGTTGTTGTTGTTTGTTTGTTTGGTTGGTTGGTTTTTGTTTTGTTTTGAAACAAGGTCTCACTAGGTTGCTGAGAGCCTTGCTAAATTGCTGAGCTGTCCTCAAACCTGCGATCCTCCTGTTTTAGCCTCCCAAGTACTGGGATTACAGGTGTGTGCCACCACATCCAGCTTAAATTTTTAACTTCAAAATATTCCCAGCTGGAGCCAGGTATGTCCACTCTGTTCCTCTCTGGAACCTCAGGACTTCACCCCAGGGTCTAATGCTAGGGCTGGTGATAGACAGCAGTGTACACAATTAGTGGATTGGCCCAGGAGCCTTGTCCTTAGGAAATGAGAGAGGCAGTGACAGATGGAGGTGGAGACAGAGATGGAGATGGAGACAAGAGATAGAGATGGAGACAGACAGAGACAGAGATAGAGATGAAGATGGAGATGGAGACAGAGACAGAGACAGATAGAAATGGAGACGGAGATGGAGATGGAAATGGAGACAGAAAGAGATGGAGATGGAGACAGAGATGGAGGTAGAAACAGAGAGGAAGATGGAGACAGAGATGAAGATGGAGACAGAGATGAAGATGGAGACAGAGATGGAGACTGGAACAGAGGAACTGGCAGGCAGAGGTGGCAGGGGGAGCAGGGACTCACTCCCAGGGGCAGTTCGCTGCTAGACACTTGGGGAGCTGCAGAGAGGGGTTTGAGTCCTCTCTGGGGAGCACTTAGCCAAGCCCTGGCCCCAGACCACCCAGCAGAGGCCCTAGACCACCTGGGGAACTGCGCAGCCTCGGTGCGACCTCAAGGGGTCCTGTGGAAGGTGAGGGTTCCTGTGGGAGTTCAGGAGGAGCAGGCTTAGCGGCCGGCCCTGCTCATGCTGCTTTCTTCCCCCTTCTTTTTCTTTCTTTTTTTCTTGCAGTACTAGGGAAGGGACCAGGGCCTTGTGCGTGGTAGATCAGTGCTCTGCCACTAAGCTACATCTCCAGCCCCTTTTATTTTTTTATTTTGAGACAGGGTCTCGCTAAGTTGCCCAGGTTGACCTCCAAGTTGTGGTCCTCTTGCCTCAGCCTCTCAAGTCTCTGGGATTACAGGTGTGCACCACTGTACCCAGCCTACTCATGCTATTTTAAGAGAGCTTCTGGGGGAGACTTGGACATCCCATTTAGAAACGAGGGCCCCAGCCGGGCATGGTGGTGGACGCTTGTAATCCCAGTACTTGGTGGGCTGAGACAGGAGGATTGCAGGTTTGAAGCCAGCCTCAGCACCTTAGTGAGGCTCTCAGCAGCCTAGTGAGACCCTGTTTCCAAAAGAAATAAAAAATCGGGCTGGGGGTATAGCTCAGAGGTAGAATGCCTCTGGGTTCAATCCCCAGTACCAAATAAAATAAAATAGAAATGAGGGCCCCTGTGCATCTGCGCTGGCTCTGGACTGGTCAGCGCTGGCCGCTGTGGCCCACTCACCCCATCTTGTCAGGACGTGGGCCAGGGCCACATAGATCTTGGAAAGGATGAGGATGAAGATGAGGTTCACCACTGACCCTGTGAGGCTGGCAATGCGTGAGGCCTGATGGGAGACCAGTAGTCAGAGCAGGGCACGATGTGGCCAGGAGCCCCAGGGAGACCACAGTCAGAGCCCAGGGGCAGAATGGCCAGGAGCCACGGGGAGCAGGTGGCAGAGGCTCACCCAGGCTGCCAGGAGGTGGTTGTCTGACCTGGACACGATGATGGCCATGATGGCCCGGTACAGGATGATGGACACGAGACACATGACCACCACGGCCACCTGCAGGGCAGCAAGGGCCGTGAGCTCCCACACCCAGGCCACACCCCAGATGACCCTTCACGTCCACTGTGGGCTTTGCGGCTGCCTCCCCCAGGGGGCCCATCTGGCTGCACCGTCCTTCCTGATGGTGTTCAGGCAGAGGTGGGATGGGTTAGGGTTTGATGTGGGGATATCTCTGGGGGTCAGGAAGCCACTGTATGCTGTCCTTACACCCAGTGTTGGAGGTTCATGCCCCACCCACTTCCTTGAAGCCATACATTGGGAATTCCTGGCATTTGGAGAGGGCAGGAGGGGTTCTATTAATAAGATGCCTTTTGAGCTGGGCGTGGTGGTGCATGCTTGTAATCCCAGTACTTGGGAGGCTGAGACAGGAGGATCCGGGTTTGCAGCCAGCCTCAGGTACTTAGTGAGGCCCTCTGCAACTTAGTGAGACCCTGTTTCAAAATAAAGAATAAAAAATAGGGCTGGGGGTGTAGCCTGGAGGTAGAATGCCCCTGGGTTCAATCCCGGGTACCACAAAAAAAAAGAAAGATGCCTTTGGCTAAAAGGCAAGGCAGGAGTGGTGACCTTTATTAGGGCTGCCCCCTGCTAGTTTGAACAAACCCCCTTGCTTAAAGGGTGCCACAGGCCCACACCATGAGGAAGCCCTCCCAGAGCCGTTAGCCTCCCTGAGCCTAGGGCCGGGCCCTACATCCTGGCCTGGGCTCAGCCCCTCCCTGGGGCCAGGACAGAGGATGAGTGTGGGGCAGGTGTGTGGCAGCGGGGACCCCGTACCATCATCATGAGCACCACGGAGCCGGCCAGCACGCGGCGCACTCGGCTCCTGTCAGGGAAGTGGGGCTCCTCCTCCCCAGTGATGGGGTTCAGGGCTGTCATGGGGGCCGCGGCAGCAAACTGGGGCCGAGGCCTCTCCTAGAAGGGAGTGTGGTCAGTGGCAGTGACCCTCACAGCAGGGCCTTGCTTGGCGACCAGACGGCTCACCTCAATGTCCTCGTAGTCGGAGCAGTCCCAGCGGTAAGCCAGCGTGGCGCTCTTCCGCTTCCAGTATTCCAGCAGCAGCACGGCCCACAGCGCCATGAACAAGCTGAAGAAGACGGTGCCGCCATGGTCGAAGAGCCGGCCAGCCTGCGGGCGGGTGGCAGGAGGGTGTGCGGTCAGGCCGCTGGTTGTGCTGCTCCTTCAGTCCCAATTCCCCCCTTTTGGAGCGGGCAGGTTTTCCCCTTGCACGCCCACTATTGTACTTCGGATAGTCTGTCTCCCAGTGCACAGATTCGTGGGGAGAGGGATTTTACCTGGGGATGTCTTGCACCCAGTCCCACCCATGCCTGATTGAGAAGATTTACCAGGCGAGGTTTGGGACTTTGGGGCTGATAATATTTAGAGGAGATTTAGGACTTAGAGTTAATGCTATAATCAGTCGCAGCTTTGGGGGATATTGGGATGGGGTATTTTGCATAGGATGGACGTTGAGTAGTGGCCTCAGAAGGTCTGACCCCTGCATCCCTGAATCGTTGTTTGGATGAGGGCCTTCATAGATGTAAGGTTAGAATCTCCAGGTGAGCATGCCCTACCTAGATGGGGAGGGCTGTAAACACAACAGTCCTCATAACATAGGAGATGGGCACACAGATGTGGCCCTGAAAAGACAGAGGCAGAGAAGGGAGCGATGCTGCCGGAGCCAAGGAGATGAGATGGACAGATTCTCCAGAATGAACCAACCGCCAGCACCTAGATTCACGCTTCTGACCTCTGGAACTGTGAGATGTAATTTGTTTCAACAGCCCCAAGACACACAGCCAGGTTCCCCAGAGTGGGGCAAAGGGTGAGGTACATCCTGGGCCCCGAGAGCTCTGGGTCCCCTGTGCTCCGGCATGGTGAGGCCCAGAGGCTGTGTGAAAAGCAGACGCACCAGGCAGCGGGGCTCAGGTCTGCAGGAGCCTTCCGCCCTGTCTCAAGCTGGGAATTCTGCTCAGAATCTAGACCCCTGGTTCTGCCTGCACCCTAGAAGCTTCTGTGCTTGTCTGCCTTGGAGCCAAAGACAGGCAGATGCCTGCAGGATGCCAGAACTAGAGACCCAGGGCTGGGGGCCTCGAGTCCATCTTCTGGGTAGTTGTACACAGTAACACTAGTAGTGGCAAGTGTTGATCTACAGGCAGCAACTGCGTTCCGGCACTCTGCCAATCTCTGGGAGGCATGGGCCAGTCATAACCTCTGTCCAGGTGAAGGGACAGAGGTTACAGAGATCCCCAAGGGAGCTTCACAAGGTGTCAGAGCTGGGGCAGAAGGAAGGGCAGGAACCAGCTCAGGCTGAGCCAGGCCAGATCCGGGGGGAGCTGCCATCCCCAGCCTGCCAGTCCCTCCTCGTACCTGGGCTAGCGTGCAGGCGCTGGAGAGCAGCCAGAAGGGACAGTCAGGGCAGAGCGGGCACATCTCGAAGCTGTCCGCGCTGCTGCACAGCTCCTGCCTGCCAAGCACAGGTTTGGAGCTGGGAGAGGGTACATCCACCTCCCAGCAGACCCCCGTGCCCTCTCCCTCCCATTCCTGCTTTTGTCAGGCCCAGCACTTTAAAAACTAGTTGTTGAGCCGGGCATGGTGCCACACGCTTGTAATCCCAGTACTTGGGAGGCTGAGACAGGAGGATTGCAGGTTTGAAGCCAGCCTCAGCAACTTAGTGAGACCCTGTTTCCAAATAAAAAATAAAATAGGGCCGGGAGTGTAGCCTAGAGGTAGAAGGCCCCTGGGTTCCATTCCCCCATACCAAAAAAATAAAATAAAAACGAGGTTTCTTTTTTTTTTTTGCAGTACTGGGGATTGAACCCAGGGGTGTTTTACCTCCGAGCTACACCCCCGGCCCTAATTTTTTTATACTTTATTTTGAAACCGGGTCTCACAAAGTTGCAGAGGTCCTCACTAAGTAGCTGAGGCTGGCTGCGAACCTAGATCCTCCGGTCTCCACCTCCCAAGTACTGGGATTACAAGCATGCGCCACCACGCCCGGCACAATAAAAACTAGTTGTTTTTAAATACATGCAATAAGAATTTTTAGATAACTTTTTGAAATTTTAGCTTAAACAAAGCTCAGCCAGGTGGTGCATGCCTGTACTCCCAATACTTGGGAGACTGAGACAGGAGGATCACAGGTTCCAGGACAGTCTCAGCAGTGTACTGAGACTCTCAGCAACCTAGCAAGACCCTGTTTCAAAACTAAAAAGGGCTAGGGGTATAGCTCAGTGGTAGAATGCCCCTGGGTTCAATCCCCAGTACCACAAAATAAAATAAAGCAAAGCTCTATAATAAAACACAAACTCAGCCATTTATCATAAGAAAAGCTCCGCTATTGTGATGAACAAGGAGTGCCAATAAAATCAGCCTGGAAAAAACTGTCATCCTGGGGACACACCTGTGTACCTGTCAGCCTGGGTGCACACCTGTCAACCTGAGCACACCTGTACACCTGTCATCTTGGGCACACCTGTGTACCTGTCAGCCTGGGCACACACCTGTCAGCCTTAGCACACCTGTACACCTGTCATCTTGGGCACACCTGTGTGCCTGTCAGCCTGGGCGCATACCTGTCAACCTTAGCACACCTGTACACCTGTCATTTTGGGTACTCCTGTGTATCTGTCAGTCTGGACACCCCTGTCTGTCAGCCTGGGCACTCACCTGTCCACCTGTCAGCCTGGGAACATCTCTCTCTGTCAGCCTTAATATACCTGTTTACCTGTCAGCCTGGACACACACCTGCCCACCTGTGTCAGCCTAGGTGCACACCTATCTACTTGTTAACCTAGATGCACACCTATCTACCTGTTAGCTTGGTGCACACCTGCCCCCCTGTGTCAGCCTGGGTGCACACCCGCCCAGCTGTGTTGGCCTAGGAGCAGCTGTGCAGTCAGCCACCTAGCCTTGTTACAGGACCTCTGACGTGAGAAGCAGAGTGCTCACCACCCACCTCCCTCAGCTTTGCACGGAGCCTGGCACCTGGGCCCCTCACCACATACCTTCGTGAGGCCCAGGCAGGGCCCTGCAGTGGGGGGACACTTACGTAGGTATGTCTGAGAACACCATGACACAGCCCACCAGGAACACCACCGTGCCCACCACAGCTGCCGGCAAGAGCCAGCCTGTGTAAAACCCTGTGGAGGGGACGCCAGGGGCCGGCCGTTAGGAACCTGGATCTGCCGTGTCCCGCTTGTCCCAAGGGACCCACATCAGCCCAGCTGGGGCCAGGCCTTCCGAGGGAGGCTGAGAGGACACGATCCTCCTGGCAGCTCTGGCTCAGCGCCTTCCTCCCATCTCTGGACCCTTACCATGTTGACTCTAGCCCCTGGGCCCTCACCTTCTGGACACCCCTCTCCTAGCCGTGCCTAGTGCCACACAACATACTGGGTGGGCTGGAGAAGCCCCTGTGTCCTGCCCGTGCCCACCGGTGTCCCAGCCCCAGGAAAAGCCAGCGTCACTACAGACGCCTACCTCACCTATACCCAGCCCACCTGAACCACCTCAAGGGACTGCACCTGGGTCCCTCAGTTACCCTATGTCTCCAGTGTGTACCGCCTGCCCCCACGGGGCCAGTCCAGACCCTGGCCAGTGTCCTGGCCCCAGCTGACCCTCATATGCCAGGGGACCCCTGTGAAACCTGTTTCTCTGTAGCCTAGATGGAGACCAGGCCCTCCTCGCCCTCCTCAGCCCTCCAGCCTCGCCTTGCTGGCTGTGGGATGGGGAAGGAAGGACCCGAGAGCAGAGCCCAGTGAGGGTACGCATCCGGCTGTCCAGGGCAGGGGCACCTCCCTTGGGGCAGAAGTTCCTGGGGCAACTCCAAGACCTCATGGCCATGTCTGGTGGGCCCGGCACATGGTGGCTGGAGTCAGGAGGGACCCTCACAGCAGAGGGGGTTCCCAAAGCCCTCAGTGGGGCATTGGGAGGAGGCCAGGGCCGGCTGGGGTGGGTGCGCTGGCCTGGCAGAAGGGCTCCCCAGGGGACACGTTGGTGGATTGTTATAACTGCAGACCAGCACAGGAGCCCGGCTGGCCCCAAGACAGTGGGGCTTAACTCACCGAGCCAGGCAAAGTAGAGGGCCACCTTCTCCCCGAAGTAGCTGCGCACGTGGCCCAGGGGCTGGTACTTGCTCCACTTGCCCCAGCGCGCCCAGTGCTGGAACAGGACCTGGCGCTGGTTGAGGCCTGGGGCCTGTGGGCCCGCTGGGGGCATTGCGAAGGGGCCCTGGAGTCAAGAGGCCATTGGGTGTGGCGACTCCATGGCAGCCAGGGCTCCTCCGCCATGCACACATACAACGGGCACCCTTAGGCAGGGGGACTTCAGCGCCAGACCCATGAGCCCACGCTCCAGTACAGAATTAAGATTTGTAGCTCCAGAAAGAAAAGGTGGGGCCAGCTAGTCCAGAAAGGCCTTTCTGAGGAGGGGACACCTGGGTTGAGCCCACTCTGACTCCTGGGGTGGCTGAGAGTCCAGGCCAGGAGAAAGGTCTGGAGAGGCAGGTTCTGGAGGTCAGTGACTGGGATGGGGAGCTAACGGTATCTCTGAGGTCTCCGGGCCTGGTCCATGTGCTGTGTGGTACCCAAGATGCTGGGCCCTGGCAGCACACCCCAGCCTGGCTGCTCCAGGGCAGGGGCACCTGGCTCCTCCCCTCCACCCCAAGGCATCAGGCAGGTTTATCCATGGCCACACGGCTGTGGGGAAGACCTGAGCCTGCCTGCTGATACAATGGTGTGGCCTCGCCTGCTTGGCTGGGGGTAGCTGTAGCAGGTGGGGGCCTCATGTCAAGGGCAGAGGTGTGCCCCTCAGGGACAGACAGTGGCGACTGTCTGTCAGGAGGACCAGGAGACCTCGCTGTCTTCTGGACAGATGTGGCTGTGGTGTCTGGACCTGGGGCTGGGCCTGCTGGCTGTGCCTGGACCCTGCGGCAAGGGTGGGAGGCCCAGCAGAGTGCTTGTCCTGAGCCAGGCTGCAAGTGTATCCTGACCCCCAGTGCGGCCCACCTGGACAGGCCCTGCTGCCCTGTGCCCCAGGACTTGCCTCGTGCAGTGGGAAGGCAGCGCTGAAGACGCCCTCCACCAGCAGTTGGTCAATCCCAAACCAGCCCTTCTTCTCGTGGCCGTATGGGGTCTTGGCCAGGATCTCAAACAGCTGCGGGGCAGGGGAGGGTGGCACCTGTCACCAGTTACGTGATGGCAGGGACATCTGGGTGGCCCATCTTGGGGCTAAAGCCACAAAGGCCTCCCACAGTCCCCAGTGACAAATAACGGTGGCCCCGACAAAGTCCCTGAGGCCTAGAGCACCCAGTACCCCATCACCTGAGGGGGGCAAGCTTCCTCCCAGAGAGTCCAGGGGTGTGAACCAGGCCCAGTCACGCACAGCCTGGCCTGGAGCCCCGCCCCAGGGAAGTCAGTTCTGTGAGGACGCTGCTCTGTGACTCTGCACCCTTCAGTGGGCAGCAGGGGCTATCGGGGCTGGCCTGACTAGACCCTTCCTGACCACAGGCCACTTCAGAGTTCTCCCGCCTCTGCACCCTGGCCTGCCCCACACAGCCCGGCTCTGTCCCATCTGCTCAGGGGATGCTGCAGCGGCCAGGTCCACCTGAGCCTGGTGGCCTTGGCTGTCCCACAGGTCCATAAGCACACTGTTTGTTCTGGGCCTGGGGGGCACTGGGCAGGGTACTGGCCATCGCTTGATCTGCTGCACAGTTTGGACGTGTCTCCCATCTCAGCATGTCCTCCACTGTACGGTGAGTTCAGGACAGCCTCCGAGGCCTCAGCCCTCTGGCCGCAGGGGGCCTTGCTCTCAGCTCAGGGTCTGGAGGTCCTGGTGGCAGGTCCCTTTGGGCCCGGTCAGGATTTGGGGGCCACAACAGGGCCCTACTCACAATCTGGTGCCTCTTGGTGCTGGTGAAGAAGGTGTCCTGGTTGTCACTCCCAAGGAATCTGCGGGCGTGTGGAAAGCACAGAACCTATGCACACCCAGGATCACACACACCCAGAGCACACACTCGTGAGAGGACCCGCAGATGCACGCACACGCATGACCCACAGGACACTTCCCTAAACCTGCCCCCTGGGGTACACACTGCCACCCGCATGGTGCCTGGTCATGGCAGGTTCCTGAGACCTACTGCCCCCCACTCTGCACACACACATACACAACCTGGGCGGGGGTGAGGCAGAAGGCAAGGCCTGCCCTGTGCACTGCCGGGAAGCTCGGGCATGGGACAGGGGCTTGTGGACAGTGCCTGGTGGTTGACCAGAGCCCTGTCTGGGCATCCTGGGAATCCCACTGGTGGGGCAGCAGTGAACATGGCCGAATTTCCCACCAGCCCAGAAAGGAGAGGCAGATGCAGGAGGCCTTTAGTGCGGGACCCCACGGCCCCGCCACCTAGAACCACTAATCTGCAGTCTGTGCCAGCCGCGCCTTGCGTGTGAAGAGGCACCTGTCACTGCTGGGAGGGGCCCCAGGGACCCCGGGGGCTGGCTTGAGCCTGTGGCCAGGCCCAGGACACGCGTGGCTGAGCAGCGAGTGGACGGCTGGGGTTTGGATGGTCTGAGCATGTTTTGTAAAGGTTCCTGAGCTGTGGCCCCGCTGAGGTGGTGGAGACTTAATTTAGAGGTGGTCGAGGGAGCGCCACCCTCGAGCTTGGATGGGATTTACGCTGGTCTCAAAGTGAATTGGCTCCATTATGGTTCAGATATGGAGCGTGTCCCAGAAAAGCTCACATGATGAAAACACGGTTCCCAATGCAGCCGGGTCCCGAGGTGGGCCGTGGTTGAAGGAGCTGCGTCACTGGGGATGTGACCCTGGGGACTATATTTGTCCCCGGCCACTTCCTATCTCTCTCTCTCCTGCTTCCAGGCTGCCCTGAGCAGCTTCCCTCCACCACACCCTGCCGCCATGAAGTTTCTGCCTTGGGATGGGCCGACTATGGACTGAACCTTTGAAACCACGAGCCCAAATTAACTTTTCCTTCTCTAAGTTGTTCTCATCTGGTATTTTGGTCACAACAACAAAAAAGCTAATACAGTTCTCGAAAGAGCAGGTTGTTATACAGCAAGACCATCCCACTCATTTGGTCCTTTCTAGATGCTGTCAGTCCTCTTGTTTTTCTACCATACTGGGAGGCAGCCAGAGACTAACCAGGTGGGGCTGCCCCAACGTGGACTTTCCACTTCCAAAACTGTGAGCTAAATAAACCTCTTTTCTTTATAAGCTTTATAAACCTTTATTTATTTATTTATTTTTTTTGCGGTACTGGGGATTGAACCCAGGGGCATTCTATCTCCAAGCTACACCCCCAACCCTATTTTTTATTCTTTATTTTGAAACAGGGTCTAAGTTGTGGAGGGCCTCACTAAGTAGTTTTTAGCCTACAGGTCTTACGTCTGTGTTGTTTGATTTATATCTTTATTTTATTTTTTTAGTGATACTGTAAATGGTACTTTTCCCCAATTTCCAGTTGTTATCATGTATATGGACTTCGTTTCATGAGATTACTGAATAGTTGTTCTCCTAGCTTCTCTGTGGATTCCTATTTATATGTAAAGATTACACTGTCTGTCAGTAGGCAGCTGTGCTTCTCCCTGACCTTGCACCTCGTGTTCCTGTCTTGCTGCATTGCATAGGTTCCCGCTCAGCTGGCGGCACAGGTGCAGAAGCAGCCTGGCCTCGTTCATCTTCCACCAGTTGTGGGGCTGCTGTGGTCCTTTATTTTAATCAATTAATTAATTAATGCAGTGCTGGGGATTGAACCCAGGGGCATTCTACCTCCGAGATCCAGCCCTATTTTTTATTCTTTATTTTGGAACAGGGTCTCACTAAGTTGCAGAGGGTCTCACTAAGTAGCTGAGGCTGGCTGCGAACCCGGATCCTCCGGTCTCAGCCTCCCAAGTACTGGGATTACAAGCGTGCGCCACCACGCCTGGCTTTATTCTTTATTTTGGAACAGGGTCTCACTAAGTTGCGGAGGGTCTCACTAAGTAGCTGAGGCTGGCTGCGAACCTGGATCCTCTGGTCTCTGCCTCCCAAGTACTGGGATTACAAGCGTGCACCACCACGCCCGGCCTTGTTATAGCATTTAAGAAAGAACTAAGACATGAACCTTGTGTCTCTAGCCACTGGGATCCCCAGCACAACTGCCCTGTCCTGACTAATGCAGGTGACATCTAGACAAGTATATGAGCAGTAGAGAGTCTCACGTGGGACCCAGGTCCCTTGTTTAAAAACTCCAGGGGAGGAGTGGGTTCGGGGAAGCTGTAGGTGCTGCTCGATCACTGACTGACTTGTCCACACATCCATCCCGATTCTCACTCGGCTGCTCTGAAGGAAGCTGTCCCTCGGGCATGGCGGGCGTGGGCCTTACCTTGGCAGCTTGCTCACTTTGAACTGGCAGGAGTAGTACTCGGGGGGCACGTCGGGCACGTCCTCCAACAGGATATTGGGGATGCCCAGCCGCTCCAGCAGGCCGGCCGACCAGTTGGAGGCCTGGTTGGGTAACTCCTGGAAGGAGACATGGGTTGGTCCTCCCGTCCTGAGGAGAGGGGTCACCGCGGGGAGGAGGGGAGCAGCCTGTCAGCCCAGCACCAGGTGACGGCTCCAGCGGAGGGAGAGGGCTCTGGTGCGCTGGGCCCCATAGCAGACCCTTCCCTCCCTGGGCTTCAGGCTCGGAAGGAGGCTCTGCTGTCGATTTGAGGCCCAGAGCCCTCCAGTCAGGAGAGGAGCAGTGTGTCTGTCCCCACCATGAAGGCCAAAGCCAGCACGAGCCCTAAGCAGGGGAACCATGTCCAGGCACGGCGTCCTTGGGTCACCAGAGCCACTGCCCAGCTCCGCCCTGCGTCCACAGGCGGGGCCTCAGCTGGCTGCTTAGAGTCTCAGCTGCCCCACACTAGCAGCCCCTCCCCAGGTCCCCAGCCTACCATGGAGGGCACCTGCCCTGGCCGCCCAGTGGGTTTGTTGGAGATTGGCCTGACACTGGGCAGGAGGAGCCCTGGGAAGCCCCAGGGGGCAGCCCTCCCAGGGATGTGGGCCTTGGCGGTTGAGCCTGGTACTCAGGGAGTATTCGTAAGCATGACTGGGGGTGGGAACCTCCAGGCCCCCTTGTCCCCCATGTTCTGAGGATGGGAACTTCTAGGCCCCCTGCCCCCCATGTCCTGAGGTGGGGACCTGCCACACCCTATGCCCTGGGGGTGAGGCCCTCCAAGACCTTTTGCCCCCCACATCCTGGTGTGGGGACCTCCAGGCCCCACCCCCATCTCCATACCTGCAGGGGCAGCTTCAGGCGCAGGTCTTCTGCATAGTAGCAGAGCACCGCCCAGGGGGCGCTGAGGAGGACGTAGTGCACCACGGTGGCCTCCTCCTGGACATCGCGCTGTGGGCACAGTGGCCGGTGAGGGCCTGAGGCGTGGGCTGTGTGTACATGGCTCCGCACCCTCAGGAAGGACTGATGTCCTCAGCCATGGTGTGCTCCTCTGAAAGCCACCAGTCATCAGCAGCCCCAGAGCCCCACAGAGAAGCTCGCAGCAGGGCTGCTCAACCACACACACCCTTCCCCAGAGCCTTGGGGAGCCCCAGCTCGCTCAGAGGCCCCACCAAACCGGCCTCCGTCACCTGAGGAAGTCTAGCCTTTGGCTTTCCGTATTCAGCAGCAGTCTCATCCAGCCCCTGGGAGTCTATCTGCTGCATGCATCCCGTGTGCATGTGTGTGTGTGTGCATAGTTGGGAGGGAGCAGCTGTCTGTGCATGTGTACGGGAGCCACCTAAGATGGCATCCCAGAGCCCAGGCAGGAGGAGATGGGCTTCTGGTTCCATGAGCCACTGGGGATGTAAGCGTTTCCCAAATCCCCCTTTTCAGCCAGGTGAGGTGGCACACACCGGTGATCCCAATACTTGGTAGGCTGATATAGGAGGATTGCAGGTTCGAGGCCAGCCTCAGCAACTTAGCGAGACCCTATTTCAAACTAAAAAATAAAATAGGGCTTGGGGTCTAGTCTAGCTCAGAGGTAGAATGCCCCTGGGTTCAATCCCCAGTAATCCCCTCCAAAAAAAAAAAAAAAACACCAACCTTTCCAGAGGTCCTCAGCCATTATCATACATCACCTATCTGGGGCTCCCCAAATGCCAACCCCCAGGCCCCATCCTGGGCACCTGGAACAGACTGAGGGGAAGACCTGGGCCTCAACATTTGGGGTGCCCCCAGCTGGTTGAGACATGCAATCAGAGCTAAGAACTGCCACATGGACTGAGGCCCGAGGGTGCCGTGGGCCACGTGCTGGGGAGGCCCCCCACTGGTGCTGCCGAGATGCCTTCGTCCTCAGCCCAAGGGCAAAGCCTCCGGGTCAGGAGGAGCTCCACACTGTCCTGTCAGCTCTCCCACGATAGTGGGTTCAAACTCAGAAGGGGAAGTGGAAGGGGGACTAGTGCTTGAGCCCCACATCCCAGAGTGTACGTGTGCCCACAGCAAAGAAAGTGCAGAAAGACAGAGGCAGCCTCAGCTGGGGGAAGGAGAGTGAGTGGGGAACCCAGGGGGGAGCCGCAGGGGGTACAGGGGAGTCAGGGGCAGAAGCAGCAGCTCTGTCCACAGTTAAACCAACCCAGACAAACACCAGCGGTGTTGGGCACGCTGCTGGGGACGGCGTGTGACCGCAAGCTGAGCATCCTGCGCCCTGAGAAGAAAAAGGCAAAGGGCCGGAGGAACCAAGAGCGAAGATGCAAAAGGGCGGCTCCGCAGAGGGTGACGGTCCCTGGGCTTGTGCTTGTTTTGTTTTTTATTTTACTTTAGGATGGCATGAAAGCGACAGTGCACTCAGGAGAAACCAGACTTTGAGTTCTGAATTTTTATCTTTTCCCAGCAGGCAGCATCCTGCATGGCATCCAGGGTAACAGAGCTGTCTAGGGTGTTTGGTTGGTGCAATCAGTGATTATATATATATAATATAAATAATATTTATATATTATAATATAATATATGTATAATATAAATATATATATATATATAAATATATATATTTTTTGCAGTACTGGGATTGAACCCAGGGACATTCTACCTTCCAGCTACTCCCCCAGTCCTATTTTTTATTCTTTCTTTATTTATTTTTGCGGTACCGGGGATTGAACCCTGGGGCGTTCTACCTCCGCGCTACACCCCCGGCCCTATTTTCTATACTTTATTTTGAAACCGGGTCTTACGAAGTTGCAGAGGGCCTCACTAAGTAGAGAGAGAGAGAGACAGGGAGAGAGAGAGAGAGAGAGAGAGAGAGA
>PVJS01007567.1:37740-55739 GCA_004027185.1 Glis glis | reverse complement strand
AAGAACGCCCCTGCGTTCAATCCCCGGTACCAAAAAAAAAAAAAAAGAAAAAAAAGAAAAGAAAAACTGGGACAGTAGTGAGCAGAGGCAATTCACAGCAGTGACTATTGTCATTAGCATAAAAGAGAAATTAGATAAGGCGTCATCATAAGAAGTCAAATAATAATAATAAACTCATAAAACAGCAAGACAAAGAAAATATAAAGGCAAAAAAGCAACTTGAAAAGAGAAAATGATAGAATTGAAATTTCAGAAAACTGATTCTTTGATTGAAATAAATCAACTAAATAAGCAACCTCAGCTAATCTAATTAGAAGAGTAGAGAAAACCATTCTGAAATCCACAATGAAAATAGGGTTGTAACAATGATAAAGGAGAATTAAAACATTTTAGGAAAATTCTAAGTACAGATGGCTCCCCGGATCTGTGGGTTCCACATATGCAAATTCAACTAGACTTGTACTGAAAATATTTGAAAAAAATATGTCTCTACTGAACATGTACAGACTTTTTTCCCTGTCATCATTCCCTAAACAATATAGCATAGTAACCTAACATTTGCATTGCATTGGTATTAGGAGTAATCCAGAGATGATGTAAAGTATACAGGAAGATGTGCATATGTTATATGGAAAGACTACACAATTTTATATAAGGTATAGTATAATTTTATATAATCTGCATTTGCAGATTCTGGTATCTGCTGAGAAACTCTACAGATACTGAGGAATGGTTGTATATTTTCATACTAATAGGTTTGAAAATCTTTTTGAAATGAGCTAACTTAAAGGAAAAGAGAAATATCAGAACTGTCTCAAGAAGCAACAGAAAGCTATGAAAGAAACAGGAAAATTATCAAAGAATTACCTCCGAAGTAAGAGCTGCATATGGAGGCAATTTCCTAAAATCTCAAAGAATAAATAATTCCTGTGATACATATACCATTCCATAGCAGAAAATGAATTAAAAAGTAGAGAACCTTGATTTTTATAGAGCTAGAATTACCTTACCACCTAAATCTGATAAAGCCCACCCATACATGTAAATCTCATTTATAAAGTGAATATATGTGCAGGATCTTAAATAAATAATACCAAATGGAATCTAACCACATATATTAAAGTAGTAAGTCATGATAGACAGTGGACTTTATTACAAGAATATGGAGAGTTCAACATTAGGGAATCATTAATAATATTCATCATATTGATAGGCAAAATTAAGAAAGACCCTTTCAATAGATGCAGAAAAGTATTTAGTAAAATTCAGTGTCTACTGATGTCTTACAGGAATGAATAACATATTGGAAGTAAAAAGGGGTTTCCTTACTGTTAGAATAGTTCTCAAACCAATAGCTAGTGCCTAAGTTCATGACTTTAACAGGTCTCTTCACCCCCAAATATTGGATTTGTATTTCTAAGAGTATTCATAAGTGCATTTGCCTGGGGAGAGGGTCCATAGCTTATTGACTAGGGATTACCGAAGAATTCTGTGACTCCATGTGGGCTCAGATACTGGAGGGAAACTCCAGGCAGCCCTTTTGATAAAAATAGGAAAAGACTCACCATTATCATGTAACCTTGTTCTGTGTATTCTAACCATTTCCATGTAAAAAAATAAATCATTCATTTTAGAAAGGAGACAAAATTATAATTTTCATCATGTGTGACTGATTAACTAGAACCCCTGAAGAAAACCAACTGAAAAATTAGAACCATCAGAAAAACCCAATAAGATATCAGCAACTATTTAGAAAATCTAAATAAGTGGAAGAAATATTCATATTCACAGTACCAAGCATAATTTGAAAGGGAGAGGATATAAAAAAAAGATCTTTAGATGACAGTGTATGGAAACTTCCTGTATGGCTAAAATAATAAATGTAAGTAAACAAATATAACATAAACAAACATAAGCATGACATAAACACACACAAACATAAACATACCATAAACAAAAACATATTATCATAAACATAACCAAAAGGCAGGTGACATACTGGGACAATTTTCCAGAATTATGACTCAGTCTGCAAATAAAAAGTTAACTTTTAATTTGTTTATAATGTTTTTTCTCTTAAAAAATGCACCACTCATGTCTACGATGACTCTCAGGTACCTAGATTATTTAATTAACCAGAAAATCCTGTTCCCTCATAGACTGAACAAATGTCTTCCCTCTTATTCCCATCTCCTGGGGTTTTCTTTCCATATCTGCATTTATTCTCATTTCTTGCTCTCCTCTTCTTGGCTCCTCTCTTACCTCTCTAATCCTGCCCTTCTGTTTGCCTTTGTTCCTTTATCCATTTTTGGTCTTCTGCACTCCCCTTTTTCTTCTCTGTTCCTTCTCTCTCTTTCTTCGCTCTCCTTTCCCCGTCCCCTCCTTTTCCTGTTTCCTCTTCTTTGCTGTTCCTCTACTCCTTCACTCTCCCTTGCTCCCCTTTCTCATGCCCACACGTGGCAGGTCTATGACACGCAACTGGAGAATGTAGAGGCTTTCGGGGGCCTGTGTGACTTTTGTAACACCTTCAAGCTCTACCGGGGCAAGACTCAGGAGGAGACAGAAGACCCATCTGTCATCGGGGAATTTAAAGTGAGTCCTTGAGGACACCCCTGGGTTAGCCTGAGACTGTGGCGTTGCAGCATTAAACGAGGAAGGGGAGGGGTGGAACTACAATGGTGACCTTGCTGCTGATACTGGTGACCATGTGGGTGGTGGAGGTGGTGATGCTGCCAATACAGAATCTGATGGTGGCAATGGGATGGCTTTGGGCTGGCTGATCTCTATGGCAGTGACTCTTGTAGAGGTGAGAGTAATGGCCATAAAGGTTAAGGTGTTTGGTGATGATGATAAAAATGAAAGTTAACCCCTCATCCTTTTCAGGGCCTTTTCAAAATTTATCCCCTCCCAGAAGACCCAGCCATCCCTATGCCCCCAAGGCAGTTCCACCAGCTGGCTGCCCAGGGGCCCCAGGAGTGCTTGGTCCGTATCTACATTGTCCGTGCATTTGGTCTACAGCCCAAGGACCCCAATGGGAAGGTAACATTCTTAGAGCCCTGAGCTCCCTGAATAGGAGGTGTGGGTACAAATGGCGCGTGGAATCTGTGCATGGTCTCTGCCCCAGGGAGTCACAGTAAGCTGGGGTAACTAGACAAACACATGCAGACCCGAGATGTAACTAGATGGAGTTTTAGCGAGGTCCACATGCTCTAGGAGGTCTGAGAAGGACAAAGTCAATACAGGACTTTGGGAAAATGGGAAAGACTTCCACTGCTTTAATAGGCTAGGAGGGAGAAAAAAGTAGTGTTTTAAGAGTGGTCGAAAGGATAGACAAAAGCTTGAATGGATATTGCTTGATCCATGTGTACAACAAGATAAGGCATAAGGGTAAAGCTGAGGTGTTGGTTGGGACTGGACTTTGTAGGGCTTGGGTGGTAGGTAGGAAGGAGTGAAGGAGGGGAGGAACAGTATTAGTAGCTGCTATGCCCAGTCATGATGGAGTCAAAGGCAAAAGAAAACCAGGAATACTTGTCCTGCCTTTATTTAAAATTTTGATATTTAGTTCATCCTGGACTTTTGGCATTGATTTTCATTTTTTTAAAATACTGCACTAAAGTATTTATCTTGATTACTGAGTTTTGGGGCCCTCCCTTAAGTTTTGTGCCTGAGGCAAGAGGCTCAGCTGTCTCACCCTAGTCCTGGCCAGAGATGGAAGATGGAGATTTGAAGGAGGCAGGAGTCCAGGGAGACTGCAGGGTAGGCGACAGAGGAAAGCTGGAAAGAGAAAGAAGAAAGCAGAGAGGGGACAGTTGGAGTTTAGCAGTACAGGGCTAGGGTCCTGTCTTGTCTCCTTAGATGGATCCAGGCTCAGCGTGCATCGCTGAGGGCAGTGGGCAGGGGCTTGGCTTTTCACTCCCGTAGCCCTGCCTGTCAGGGCTGAGAAGTCATATGATCCCAGGGAAGAATGGAATCGTCCTCAGCCTTGGCACTGCAGAGGGCCTCCAGGACATGGCTAACGGGCTGGCTTACGTCCTTCAAGCCTTCTCAATGCCAGACCAACCCTGGGCCCTCCCCGGCTGCTGCAGGATGGCTGAAGCCGGCTGCTGCGTGTAGGACACTGGCCTGGGTCAGCCTAGGTGGACAAAGTGGGACATCTCTCTCCCTTTCCATCTGCTTGAGCAGAGGTCACAGAGGCCCTAGCCTGACCTAGTCCCATGTGGAATACACTGTACTGTGTGTCCAAGGATAGGGGCCTGGCCCCCACTTGCCTCTCCCAGGGGGGCAGTGGATCAAGAGTATAGAGGACTTGGGTGCCCCATGTCCCTGGCTGCAGCTGAGGCTGGAAACCCAGGCCAGGGGCCACGTGGTGTGCAGGCTGGGGCCCCTGGATGGGCAGCATACCGTCCACATCCCAGCTTCCAAATGGCTGGGTCCTCGCCCCATTGGGAGGCTGGAGACTTAAAAGGTCCACCGATAGTGGACAGTGATCTCATGTGTTTCTGTGTCCTCCTCCAGTGTGATCCTTACATCAAGATCTCCATAGGGAAGAAATCAGTGAGCGACCAGGATAACTACATCCCCTGCACCCTGGAGCCTGTGTTTGGAAAGTAAGCAGGGAACAGCTTGGTCTTGGGGTGGAGGAGCCAGTCTGGGTAATCCGCAATCTAGTGGGCAGATGTGGCTGCCATGGGGCAGTCTCCGTCTCCTGGAGCAGAGCTGTATTCCCTAAATCTTGCACACCCATGGGTGTAGCCTCAGCTAGCCCTTCTTTATGTGCCAAAGACTTGAGTCCTGGCAGGAGCTCCTAGTTAAACACATAAACAATTGCCTCTAAGATCAGAAATCTACATGGAAGCTCAAAGATGCATTTGTTAATTCCTTTTTTATATAAACCCTCTCTTTGGAATAATTTTAGGCTTACAGAAAAGTTACAAAGATAGTATAGAGTCCCCATATACCCTTAACCCAGCTTTCCCCACTGTTAACAGCTTATCTAACATTGTACGTTTGCCCAAATGAGGAACTTGACATTGGTGCATTACGATGAACTCCATCCTAGACTTTCTTAGCATTTCACCAGTTTTCCACTCATGCCCGTTTACTGTCCAGGACAAGTCCAGTGTGACATGGTGCATGCAGCAGTTACTCTTTTAATGTCCTGCATGTGTCTGTAGTAGATAGTTAGGGAAGACTCTATACCCAAGATAGATGATTCTGGAATCTAAGAGAAGGAAGAACCAGTGCCCATGGTGTGGGAGCCTGAATCGCTGTTTGGTCGTGAGCTGCTAGTGGCTGTTTCTCAAGTGCCTGCAGAAGCAGCCTGTTCTGGTATTGTCAAGTAACATATTGAGTGTGTAAACTGGTGTCTGTCTGGTTAGTTGTGGTCACTCAACCTGTAGCCAGGACTCAGTCAGCCTGGGGAAATGCAGTTTTTGAAGGGGCCACAGTCCTGGTCAGCAACGAGCCACCACCAATCTGGGACTGGAGGGAGGATGGAGGGTGACAGAGATCTCTGTTTGGTGAGCTCCAGTGGTTGGCAAGGGGCCATCGGCCAGCAGTGATGGGCAGTGGATGGGTCTGTCCTGCAGTGTGTGTGTGTGTGTGTGTGTGTGTGTGTGTGGTGTACATACACCTACACCCAGGGGCAGGTCTGCGAGTGAGTGTAGAAACACACCTCTCCCACTCTCATGTCCCTTCTCCCCCAAATCACAGCCCAAAGCCGGTGCGCCTGGTGCTCGAGCCTCCCTCAGATCACATCAGAACGCTGCCATTCCCCATGAGATAACCCAGTGCGACTTCGTTGTCTGCCAGTGTCCACTGATCCTGTGGTGGCCTTCCCCTTCCCTGAGTGGACACCATGGTGGGCAGGTGACTTTTCTTCCCACTTTAAAACTTGGCCACTTTTTTTTTTTTTTGCGGTACTTGGGATTGAACCCAGGGGCATTCTACCTCTGAGCTACACCCCCAGCCCTAATTTTTTAATTCTTTATTTTGAAACAGGGTCTCACTAAGTTGCGGAGGGCCTCACTAAGTAGCTGAGGCTGGCCGCAAACCCAGATCCTCCGGTCTCAGCCTCCCAAGTACTGGAATTACAAGCGCCACCATGTCCGGCTATCTCGGCCACTTTACAAAGTCACAGACGCTCAGTCTCAGGGTTAAAGTTGGGGTGCCCATCCGTGTGTAACTGTGAGCACCCTGAAGGCTCTAGGGGAGTACTGCCTCGTTCCCTCAGCTCTTTGGGTTAGCGGTGTGCAGCGCGTGGGCTCTGCCTGTCCCCTTACCCTGCCTAGTGTTTCTCCCACTGCCCACTCTGGCAGACCCAGGTGCCGAAGGACTCGGGGAGCTCATGTTAGGGAGGGGTCCGTTCCCTGTGCCAACTGTCCTGTTGTCCAAACACTCTGGGTGGCAGATGTTTCAAATCACTTAGTTTTTTGTGGGTGCTTTCGAGGAGCTCCAGAGGCCCCCCTGAGCCTTTCCCTGCTCCTCCTGGGTTGTGGCAGATGCTGCCTCCCTTTAGCTGCCCCCAACTGCCCCGTCTTTGGATGGTCCACTCCACAGTCTTTGGCTTTTGGAATCCTATGAGGTCCTATGGGGCAGCATTCGGAGGTGATCCAGTCTGGCCTTGAGGCAGCGCCCCCTCGCCACAGGACACACTTGAATTCCTTGTCCAGCCATCCTTCCAGATGTGGCCCCCACCTCCTCCTCTCTGCTGCTTTAGCATCCTGAGCATGATTCAGGCAGTGGACTTGTGTCTCCTGCCTGCAGGAAACCATTTTGAAGGGAGGAGGGAGAACACTTCCATCTTGACCCCTGTGGTGGCTGGGGGTGCAGGGCCCTCAGCAGCTCTCTCCCAAGAAATCTTCTCACAAACCCTCCTTCCACTCCACCCCAGAAGTCAGTGTGCAGGCCTGGGTGTTCAGAGACTGGGCCATCCCCTTGGTCAATTCCAGAGCTCTGGCACCTGGCTCTAGAGTGTCACATCTCTCATCTCCTGGTGTTGTGGTGGAAACTTCAGTTTTAAGATTCTGTTCCGTTTCATTCAATCTGGGGTCCATCAGGCAGGCACCTGCTGTGTGCCCAGCTCAGTTTATTTGGGAAAGCCACACACACGCTCATGTATGCACACATACACACATACTCATACACACATGCACACGCACACACTCACGTACGCACACACACACACTCACACTCACACACATGCACACACACATGCTCATGTACGCACACACACACTCACACACACACTCACACACACACATTCATGTATGCACACACACACATACACACAAGCGCACACACGCACGCACACTGGGACAAGCCCTCTATAGTAGTGTTGTGGGTGTGTCTTCTAGGAGTGACAGGAGACCCCAGTAGGGTGGACTCCCTGGGAGCACTTTTGAGCCCTGCCCTCATCCTTCCACTCCCTGAGTTCCCTCTGAGTCTGTTGACATGGCGGCGGGGGTGGGGGGCTGGCAGCACACTAAAGTCCACCAACCCGCAGGATGTTCGAGCTGACCTGCACACTGCCTCTGGAGAAGGACTTGAGGATCACGTTGTACGACTATGACCTCCTCTCCAAGGATGAGAAGATCGGGGAGACAGTCATTGACCTGGAGAACAGGCTGCTGTCCAAGTTCGGGGCTCGCTGTGGACTCCCGCAGACCTACTGTGTGTATGTGCTCGGGGCTGGCTGCGTCTGTGACAACCCACCACCTTTGTCTATTGACCACTGCTGTGCCAACTATGGGTGTAGCACTCCCAGCCGTTCTCCCCTTGAACCCAGGGCAGGGGGTCTTTTCCTCACTCCACAGATGAGGAAACTGAGGCACAGAGATGTTATGGTGTGTAAGTGGTGGGATTAGGGTTTGAAGTTTCTTCATCTGTAAAATGGGGATGAGAAATCAGAAGGGGCGCCGTCTGTGAAAGCGATGGAGGGGTGATACTGTGGGGGGTTCACAGGCCATTGCAAGCCCCTCCACCCCCATCAGTGTCCTTGGAGTGTCTCATCTTTTTCTGTGTTTGGGCCTCAGCTCTGGACCGAACCAGTGGAGGGACCAGCTTCGCCCTTCCCAGCTCCTCCACCTCTTCTGCCAGCAGCACAGGGTCAAGGCCCCTGTGTATCGGACAGACCGGGTGACATTTCAGGATAAAGAATACACCATTGAGGAGATCGGTGAGCTACCACACAACCCCCGACCCACAGTGGACTCTCTCCTCCCTCTCTGGTTAGGCCTGCTCCTGTCGTAAAGGCCCAAGTAGACATAGCCCACATCAGCAGGGTGAGGGCTTGGGTTTCCCCAGGGCGGCACAGTGGGCTAGACTGACACTCGGTGTTTGGGGGACTAGTACATAGCTGTGACACCATTGTGAAAACTAGAGGTCAGGGTGGGGTCCAGGTTTGAGGTCAGGGTGGAGCCAGGGTCAGAACTCCATCCAAGGCTCTGCTGGTGGCCATCTGTGGGCAAGATGGGGGCTGGGTCTGAAGCCAGGATGAGGGTCAGGGTTAGGATCTGTCTTCTGGATTTGGTGGTCAGACTTTGGTAAGAGTCTGGGGTACATCCACCTCTGAGAAACATTTTCTACTTAACTCACACTAGCCTGCCAGCTTGACCTTGATGTACCTCCAGCATCCCCTGTGCACAGCCCATGTACCTAGTCTCCAAAGCGCAGACAGGAGGCCTTGCAGTGCCCCCGCCCCACCCCCGGTTCTGCCTGATATTGGTGGCCGAGGATCCCGCCACATGCTCTCCATGTGTCTGAGATGCCCACAGGCCTGTGTTGCCCACCCAGAGCAGCGCAGGCTCCCGGAGGTGTTTACAGGCCCAGCTGGCCCCTCATCTCCTGCTTGTTCCAGAGATGTTTGATGTCAGAGCTGGTGCTCAGGTTATAAAAGGAAATGACAGCTTTGATGCCCCTGTGCCTGAATCCCCCTCCTCCTTCTTATTCTGTTTTCCTGACTCAGCCCCGCCCCCCAATTCTCTTTTCCTTTTGGAGCATGCATCTGTTTTAAGGATAGTCTGATTTCTTTCAGTGGGGACTGTTGTTCTGTGAGCAACTTTAACCCAGGGACCAGGGCTCATGGTCGTAAAACCGTGAGGCCCAACATCTGCCTGATTTTCCAGATGAGGCCATTGAGGCCAAGAGTGGTTAACAACCTGCCCAGAGTCACCCAGCCAGCCAGCCAGGGCCAGATCCCTGGTCCCAGTAGTGTCAGGCCCCTTCCTCTGAGACCTGGATTAAGGTGGGCAGGGGAGGTCCAATGGGTGAACAGTTATGTGTGTATGTGTGTGCATGCACGCATGCACGCATGCATGAGAATCTGTGTGGGTGGACACGGGCACACCGGAGCACATGTAGCTGGGTGTGTACTTGCGTGTATGCACATGCCCGTGGACCACCATCGTCCCCCAGTCAAGGCCTCTGGCACGGAGGGCTCCCAGTTCGTGTTGCTGGCTGGTCGGCCAGGCTTCTCAGGGTCAGGACTTCCTCCCCCTGTCACAGCACCAGTCCCCAAGCTATCCCCTGGCAGGCAGGAACTGCACCTGGGAAGCAGGGGGGAAGGGTTAGGGTTTCCTAAACAGGTGTGTGACTCCAGCTGCCCTGCTGTCCGGGTGAGGGCGTCTCCATGCTTCAGGTTTCACGTCTGTGAAACACGGGCAACATCAGCACTGAGCTTCCAGGGTCCTTTTGAGGATTAAATATGCTCATGGTTCCTGCTTTTATTGCTGTTACGTTATCTAGCACTGCTAATAGAATGACTTACATGAACCAAAGCATAGTACTAACAGCACTAAGATGCCAGATCTGGGGTATGGGCTGCTGAGGCTCAGAGTTGAGAGCAGTCAAGGAGGACTTCCTGGAAGTGGTGGGTTTTGGCAGGGAAGGAGGAATTGTATTGATGGAAAAGAGGAAGAACTTTCCAGAAGAGGCTTGGTAGAAGTGATGGCAGTGGGGAATCTGGGTGTTTAGGCCTGGAGCCTGGGGACAGTCAGGTTTCCCTTACAGAGAGTGCTCTGGGCTGAGGGTGAGGCTGCGACTTCCCACAACACTCAGGCCATCCTGCTCCACCTGCCCCAGGGCAGCCCTGTTGTCTCTCACACACTCTGCAACTTTTTGTCCTCTCTCTGGGGCAGAGGCTGGCAGTCTTCTGAACCCACACCTGGGCCCAGTGGAGGAGCGCCTGGCTTTGCACGTCCTTCAGCAGCAGGGCCTGGTCCCTGAGCACGTGGAGTCACGGCCCCTCTACAGCCCTCTGCAGCCAGACATCGAGCAGGTAGGACCTCGACCCCTGGACCTGGAGTTCTTGGACCTCAGAGAGCCCCCCTAAGGAAGCATAAACATCCAGGAGACCCACGAGGGACCCTGGGATTTGGCCAGTCCCTCCTCGACCCATTTCCTCACAGTCCGAGTGGTCACCGCTGGTGAACTGCAAGGGACCTTAGGGCCTGGCCTCCCCTGCACCTCCAGCCTCGGTGCTAAGAGACTGAATCTCAGGGTTCCCTTCAGCCACCTGTAGCCTCCTCTGGCTTCTGTCCGTCATTCTGGAGCCTCCCTGTTTCAGCCTGGCCTCGGGGTGTCCCCTGCCCACTGCCATCTGGTAGAGGCTCCGTCTCAGATGGCTAGCCCTATGCTGGCTACAGTGGGGTATTCAGACAGGGCGTCCAGCACCCCACGATGAAATGGTAAAGAAACCCACAGAGCATCAGCAGGAGGGCAGGGACTCTCCTGGGCAGGGAGGGAGAGTGCAAAGCCAGCTTGAGACTGGCCAGGGAAGGCTTCTTGGGGAAGGTGAGCTCAGAGCAGGGGTTTGGAGGAAGGTAAGGGGGGCTTTTGGAGAGACGGAGGGGCTGGAGGCGGGCAGGTAGAATGGCCTCCTGTCATGGAGACCCTCTGAGCCCCCTCACGAATCCCTGCTCTCTGGTCATTCGCAATGTAGCCTATGCCATTCCCCCTGCACATCAGCACCTCTGCGGGGCCCGCCCAGGTCAGGGGGCGGTAGGTAGGCTCACCTCTGCATCGGGCCCTGCAGTCTCTCGATTAAGGCTCCTCCCTACAGGGCAGTGAGCTCCTTCTTGGGAGGGCCTGGGTTTTCTGTCTGTTCCTTAAATGCTTGGCACAGAGCACTGCGTGACAGCTGGGTTGAATGCAGAGGGTGGTTTGAGAATAAGCTCGTGTCTCCGCAGGGGAAGCTGCAGATGTGGATCGACCTGTTCCCGAAGGCCCTGGGGCGGCCTGGCCCTCCCTTCAACATCACCCCACGGAAAGCCAGAAGGTGACCCAGCCACAGCCTCCGAGCTGAGCTGGAGGCAGGAGGATATGGCCAGCTCCGGGCGGGTCTGGGAGGCCACCCCTTGGCTAAGCTGGGTGCCACTTGGGCCTCGGAGTACAGCTCTTGTGTGGGCCTGGTCAAGTGTCCAGCAGGTGGACAGCAGGCCTTTCTGGATGAGCCGGCTGTCAGCCAGGGACGGACCACCCTTTGGTGGGAAATCCCTGTGGATATGAGTTGTCCTCCTTCCCCTCAGGTTTTTCCTGCGTTGCATCATCTGGAACACCAAAGATGTGGTCCTGGACGACCTCAGCATCACTGGAGAGAAGATGAGTGACATTTACGTGAAAGGGTAGGGAGCCATCACCCTCCCACTTGTGCCAGCCATGGGGTCCCCCTGCTCCTTCAAGAGGCACCCAGCGGGCAGAGGTCTGGTGCGGGGAGGGGGAGAGCAGCGAGCTTCGAAGCAGGGTCTCATGGCCGGGGCTCTCTTTGGGGAATCAACCTCCCAGCCGATTTCTTCTTCTGCACCGATCTTTGGGATAAACCTCCAAGGTCTGAGGATGCCCGTGGAGAGTGGCTGAGAAGTTAGACCATTTTCCAGTTTATGGTGCATTTTGTACATCATGGCGATTTCCTGGGAATTCTGTTCACGATATCCTTTACCAAGTTCATTTACCTTCGTAATTCCTCGTTGGCCCCAGTGGGGTTGGTACACTGTGGCAGAAATCTTAATGAGAAATGTCCTCTACACGTGTACATCTAGCTGGATGGTTGGCTTTGAAGAACACAAGCAGAAGACGGACGTGCACTACCGCTCGCTGGGAGGC
Source organism: Glis glis (assembly GCA_004027185.1). Lineage (NCBI taxonomy): Eukaryota > Metazoa > Chordata > Mammalia > Rodentia > Gliridae > Glis > Glis glis. The sequence continues at coordinate 43,640 of PVJS01007567.1, read as the reverse complement.
GAGGGCAACTTCAACTGGAGGTTTATCTTCCCCTTCGACTACCTGCCGGCTGAGCAAGTCTGCTCTGTCGCCAAGAAGGTGAGTGTCCCCTCAGCCACTGTGCTTCTGACCCCAGGCTTCATACTGCCCCTGAGATCCCTGCCACTGTCTCCTCACTGCCAGGGTCCCCGCCAACCCTTCTCTGTCATTTTGACCCTCTTACACTTTCCACCCTTCTCTCCCTACCTCCAGAACCATCACCACCTCCGCACCCCACATCGCCTTCCTCGCCTGTTCTCATTGCTGTCGCCAGCATTGCTGCCACCCATGACCACCCCACAACCACAGTGTCACACCCATCCACACCCTGCAGCCACTGCCTTCCTCCCTGCTCTGACAAACCAAGCAGCAGGAAGGGTCCCGGGGTCTGAGTGGGAGGAGTAGGGAATCTCAGCATGGCCACTGAAGGTCAGAAGGGTGCACCCATCAGGGGAGCTTTCCAAGAGGGCTGGGTTCCCCATAGCACTAGGACCAGCTTGTCTCTTGGGCTGCCTGGCCTCCCATAGCTGTGTCTGGTACCTGTGGTTGCTGTCCCAGCTGAACAGTCACTGGGAGAAACTCTGCTTCCAGGCCTGAAGCTTCATCCTCCTCCTCCACCTCTCATCCCAGGCTGAATACCGCCGGGGAGATGGGCCAGCATCAGCCAGTGGGGAGAGGTGGGTGTGGGGACCTTAGTCTGTGTCTCAGCATCTCCTAGTTAGGTCTCTTTACCCCTGAAATAGGGCAAAGCTCAAGGGTGGCTGCCTCCTCCAGAGGACAGTGAAGGTGGCGCTCGCTATGGGCAGCGAGGGTTCCTGGTCAGGCCAACGTGGGGCGGAGGCCCCTTGGAGCCTCCGAGCACCCTCATCCCGCCACCCGCTCTCCTGCCTAAGGGGCGGGCTCTTCTCTGTGTTTAAGTTCTGCTGGTCTGGTTTGCATCAGAGGTGGCTGGAGGCTTCACGCCTTGACGCCCCATGCCTCTTTCTTCTCTCTGAATCGGCTGCATGACTTCAAGAAGGGAGATGCGTAATGCACTCGGGTCACCTCATTCTTCTTAATTCTCTGTTTGCATCCTCTCTGCCCGATCCTTCCCAGCACAATACATAGGCTCATCTGCACTTTAGAGAAACGAAAATGTTCTGCCGAACATTCTGAAATCATAGAACAATAGAAAATTTGGAGTAAGCAATGGTAAATGGATTCTTTGCCCTAGGGATTGCTACACAGTACCTGCCAAAAGGCAGAATTTAGCGACAGGGTTCTGTGACATCAAGGAAAATCCAGACTATTTGTAGGCTTATTTCCCTTTTCTTTGCACAGTGTATGTGTCTATCACAAGCCTGCTTCCATAACAGAACCAACACTGCATCTCTGCCCAAACATTGGACTCAAACAAGTCCAATCTCGCCTCCTGTTTGCTTCTGACGGGGACGGTGTGGCTGGGCATGGAGAGGGGAGGACCAAGGCATGGTGCACACCGTCTCAGGCCTGGGCACAAGTGGGGAAACTGAGCCTGAGAGATGCTCATTGGCCACTCAAATGAGAAGCAGGGCAACCTCTCCCCTGTGACAGGTGGGGATGTGGCAGGGGTGGCAGGTAGGCACGCTCCTGCTTTTTTTCTGTGAAATAAGAAGAGAGAGAGAATCTGACACTGTGGCAGGTGACTTGAGACAAATGGAAAAGGCGGGAAATAGCTGCTATGCTGAGAGAGAAGTCTAGATGGGGAGCGGGGCGAGAGAGTGCTAGTAAGTGGCATAGAAAAGTGTTACCTGAGCCGGGCGTGGTGGCGCACGCTTGTAATCCCAGTACTTTGGGAGGCGGAGACTGGAGGATCCGGTTCGCGGCCAGCCTCAGCTCTCTCTCTCTCTCTCTCTCCTTAGTGAGGCCCTCTGCAACTTTGTGAGACCCAGTTTCAAAATAAAGTATAAAAAATAGGGCTGGGGGCGTAGCGCAGAGGTAGAACACCCCTGCGTTCAATCCCTCGTACCGCAAAAAAAAAAAAAAAGGAAAAGAAAAGTGTTACCTGGAAGCTCTGAGGGCCTAGAGACCCTCAGCAACTCAGTGAGACTCTATTTCAAATAAAAATTAAAATGGGCTGGGGGTGTAGTTTAGAGCTAGAGTGTCCTGGGTTCAATCCCCAGTACAAAAAAAAAAAGTATTTGGGATGGCTCTATTCTGGCATTGATGGAGTTTCACTTCTGCGTGGAAAGAGGAGTGGAGAGTTGGGCTGGCCCAGAGGAAGGGACGGCCTGATGGCCTGGACTTGGAGGAAGCCCACAGTGGGAGTGGGGTATGGGGGTGTTGGAGAAGAGGAAGAGGAGTCAAGGAGGGAGGGAGGGACACAGCTGGGGAGGAGGGGACAGCAAGTACCTCCTGACCTGGGGGAGGGTGGCTGGAGGCAGGAGCTGAGAGGGTGGGAAGGGGGGGCAGAACCGGCCCAGGTGGTTCTGAAGGTAGCCAGGAAGGCAAGTGGGCCAGTGGGCTCCTCTGCTGGGAGACAGGTGGAGCCGCACCCACAGCAGGGCACCAATTAGCTAGTCTGGGCTGCAGGACGAGTCTGAGTAGGTTAGTGCAGGGGCCGTGCGGCCTCTGGGCTCCCTGGGCCTGCCGCAGAGCCAGCCCTCTGCTGTGGGGTTCGGGGCCTCTGGCAGGCAGGCCCTCCAGGGACCCCATTAACCAGACGAGACTGTCGTAAAGTACAAGGTCTCCTTTCATCCGGCTGCTTTGAACCACCGCGGATTGTCCCGGCCCAGCTCCCCACCTGGAGCCCAGCACACCCACCGGGGCCTGCAGCGCGTCAGGCACCCACCCCGCAAATAAACAGCTAGTAAAAGGGCCCAGGCCGGGAGCATAATGAGCGCCCGGGACCTGGGGGGGCTCATTCCCCAGGCTGAGCCCCCGCCCAGCTGCTCCCACCAGGGGCCGTTTGAACCTCTGGCTCATTACCGAGCCTATAAACCAGGCCAGCCAGAGGAAGGGAGGCTGCTGGCGGCCCTGCAGGCGGGCCTGGAGCTGGCCATAAAAGCTGGCCAGAGGAGGGAGGCACCTGCGGAGGGCTGGGCCAGGCGGGACCGGGGAGGGGGACACACCAGACAGCGCTGGGTGCCTAGGGCCCGCTGGGGACCTGAGTGTCTTCCCCGCCCAGGCTGTGGCTGGGCACTGTGTGCGGTGCCTGCTCCTCACAGGCGTGGTCATGGTCTCCGGGGTGGCCACACTGAGGCACATCCCCAGCCAGGTGGCAAGGCTGGGTCATGGGCACCCAGGGCCGGACGAGCCTGTGGTCATCAGTGCTCCGAGTCCCACGGAGCCTGTCCCTGGAGACTTGGATCCAGGCTCCTGCTCTCGCCTGCCTCTTAAGACTTTTTCCAGTCCTTGCCACCTGCCCAGGAAAGCCACAGTGAGGGAACAGAGAATAAGCCGCTGTGAGTGGGAAAGCCCAGCGACAATCCTTTGGGTTGAGTGTGGCCTGACTCAGGGGCCAACCCAGCCCACGGCTCTCAGCCGCTCCTTGTGGACCCCAAAGGAAGTAGCCCACAGTGACCTAGTGTGACAGGAGTAGGGCCAGGAGAGAAGGACCCTCCTTGCCTTCCAGTGGGAGGGTGGAAACTGAGCAAGGAGCTCAGTCCCGGTCCCAGAGCCAGCTTCTTACAGCAGTGTCCTAGTGTGCTTAGTTCCTTCTAGCGACAGCCAGGGTAGGTGGGTCCCCCAGGGTCTCAGCCAGTCCACCATGGCCCAGAGATCGCACTGCAGAGCACAGTTTAGGGTTGAGAGCAGGACCCTAGAACCTGCCTGCCTGGGTTTGAATTCCAGCTTGCCACTTCCTGCCATGTGACCTTGGACAAGTTACTGGCTTCGATCATCTGCTGAAAAGATAATGTCTCTCATAGGTTTTGGAAGGATAAATGAGTTCATAGTGGCAGAGGACTGATGTGCAGGAAGTGTAATACTAATATTATTACTTTTAGCTGTTCAACCTTGGGCAGTCCTTGGACTCTTCCAAGCCTCAGTTTCATCAAGTCAAGTGATGACCTTGGCTTTCAGGGTTGGGAGGCTTAAAGCAGCTGTCTTTAAACATCTTTTGACTTGCACTGTCTTCTGCAATCTGCCCTTCCCAGTCTGCCAGGACCTGGCTCTGGCAAGACCCCCAGGGACATCCCACTCTACCACCTCTTCTGGGCAGTCTTCCATGCTGGAGGGATGATTACCTCTCCAACCTGGCTTCCTCAATTCCTTCTCTGCTCCTCCTTGAATCAGGATGCCTTCTGGAGGCTGGACAAAACCGAGAGCAAAATCCCAGCACGAGTGGTTTTCCAGATCTGGGACAACGACAAGTTCTCCTTCGATGACTTTCTGGGTGAGTCTTGCTCTGGTCAGCCCTGTGCTGCGTGTGGGGGGCTGGCTCTGCTGCTCGTGTGGACCCTCACAAAGCCCAGCAGCAGGAGCAGACCTCACCCTCAGGGAGCTCAGGGTCCCCAGCACTGAGTGAAGTATGTGACACGGAGTAGTGTCAGAGTACCAGGGTAGGCCTTCAGCAGAGGTGGCATGGACCACTGGGCCATGTTGGACAGTGGGACTCAGGTAGGTGAGGATGAGAGGGCAGCACACGCCCGAGCCCACACAGGTGTGCACCGCTGCCTGGCCGCATGACAGGATGCTCCCGCATCACCCCGGTCTAGACCGACCGAGCCCAGAAACTGAGGGGCTCGAATCATTGTTCACCCTTGTGCCCAAGTGACTGACTGAATGAACAAATATGGGCTCCATTCCTACAGCTCCCACGCAGGGTTCTGGTGGGGCAGGGTGAGACCCCGACCTGGGGAGCGGGGAGCTGGGTTGAGGGGTGGCAGAGATGGTACCCCTGCAGGGGTGGGATGGAGGAGGATACCATCTGAGGGGGGCAGAAGGCTGTGCTGTGAGGGGAGTGAGTTGGCAGTAGCCCTGTCCTAACCATGAAGGTTAACTCTGGAAAATGTGGTCTGTCCATACAATGGGATATTATTCAGTCATAAAGAGAAATGAAATACTGATGCACACGACAGCATGGCTGAACTTGAAAACATCCAAAGTGAGAGAAGCCGGGTGCAGCGGGATGAACATGGCGTGACGCCATGAAATGCCCATGGGTAGGCAAATCCACAGAAAGGAAGAGTAGATTAGTGGGGTTTGGGGGAAGGGGAGGAGGAAGGACTGCTAACGGGTACAGGGGTTTCTTTTGGGGGTGATGAAAATGTTCTGGAATTCTACTGTGGTGTTACACATCTCTGTGAATATACTGGAAGCCACTGATTTGCACACTTTAAACTGGTTAAAGTGGTAAATTGTTATGTGAATTTTATCTCAATTGGAAAAAAAAAGGTGAACTCATGAAAAAGGCAACACTGGCTTCCAGCTGCGCTCTGCCAACTGGAGGCAGGGTGTCCTCGGATAGACCACTGATGCCCTCTGGGGTGGCCTTGATTGCAGAAAAAGGAGCTGGTCTGTACTGAGCCCTCAGCCCCTGCAGGGGGTGTTGTGAGGAGCAGCTCCCAAGAAGGGAGGGCTGCGCCCATCAGACTGCTCTTCCTGTCCCTCACCCTCTGTAACCCCTGGGCTGGCTCTGAACCCAGAGTACAGGGAGCTGTTCCAGGATTTCATTATGAAAGAGTCAGGTGTAAAAATAATGACACCAAGCCAGGCGTGGTAGCGCACGCTTGTAATCCCAGTACTTGGGAGGCTGAGACCGGAGGATCTGAGTTCGCGGCCAGTCTCAGCTACTTAGTGAGGCCCTCCGCAACTTAGTGAGACCCTGTTTCAAAATAAAGAATAAAGAAATAGGGCTGGGGGTATAGCTCAGAGGTAGAATGCCCCTGGATTCAATCCCCAGTACCGCAAAAAAAAAAAAA